>WNNJ02003388.1:2500-39826 GCA_012934845.2 Pomphorhynchus laevis | reverse complement strand
ATATATATATATATATATATAATATATATATATATATATATATATATATATATATATATATATATATCCATCTCTTATTTATCTATTGATCTTCTGAAGATGCCAGGCGGTGGTACTTTTTTCTTGTTTATATATATGTCAAATATAAATGAAATTATTTTAAATAATATTTGACAAAAAAAATATATTTGTCAAATAGAAATTTGGCAAATATAAATTTAAATAAATATTTATAAATTTTTAGTTTTAATTTATATATTGGTAAATATAAAATATTTATTTTAAATTGCTTGATAATATGACATTATGCCGTATTTATCTCAAAATGATTTAATGATTTTAATTTACCGATTGAATTTACATACTTAAACACCTTTAACATTTTAATATTTTGACTTTTATCATCATTTTTATGGCGCATTTTTTCGGTATAAAATTATTATATTTCAAAATTGAAATTGCAATATATACAATAGACGGATATAATCGATATACATTTAAAGATGAATAAATAAATTTTTATTGAATTATAATTTGTGATTCTAAGCTTTATGTTATAAGTTTATATTCCGAATTACAAACGATAATAAATTTAATAAATTACATTTTAATGATTTCCAAAAAATCATTTACATTTGATCGCAATTACATTTTATTTGATAATGTTGACTTTAGCGACTAGCAAGAAATTAACATTGAATTCTTGAACATTGTATTCTTGAACATTTGATTGTAAAAAATATTGTATTTTTTGAAGGCACGAAAAACTCAAATGTAAATAGAAATACAGATCAAAACAAAAATTTTAAAAACAAACAAAATATAACAAAAACCAATCATCGTTTACTATTTCGTTTTTCGTCTTTTATTATTTTAACAATTTAAAATATTAAAATATTTAATATTTTTATATTAAATATTAAAATATTAAAAATATAATAATATTTAATATTATTAAATATTATTATATTATAACGCTCTTTTAATATTTTTAATATGTAATACAATAAAAATACTTAATAAACTTATTTCCCATTTAAAAAAGTGGAAACGACAAAACAATGCGTTTCAATTTGGATATTTATTACGAATTTCGACCACTTTTAGCGACACTAATAACATCATGATAACTGTTTGACAAAAACTGTTTGGCAAAAACTGTTTGTCAACTATGTAATTCAGTTTAAAGCACTTTATACTTAATAAATCACCAAATAGTATACAATTTTGAATTACAAAAATGTATTTAAATCTTGAAATACACAAATTACGTATTAGATTGAAAAAAAACATATTAGATTGTTGTAAGGGATAATTATAAATTGTAGAAAGGAAGAAAAATTGAAGCTTTGGAGTATACAATTGCCGATAGAGACAAAACGATTTTCAAATTTCGAGATTTGGTTAAGAGTTTGCAGGTAAGATATAGCGTTTATGTGTTTTTACCTTTTAGTGTTAAGAATGATGTCAAAGTCTATGAGACTCGTATTCTAGCGTATGAAGCTAAGAACGACTCACTTAAAAATTTTACTGCCATTGAAACTCAAGCTAAAATTACCAGTGATAAGTTGTTCGATGAGGTATTTATATCATATCAATGTTTTAATTATGTATTTCATTTGTTGTAGCGTATTAAAAAGACAGTAGCTGATACGCATTTTAAATTTGCAAAAAAGAAATATGAATATCTAGTTCATTTTCTACCTCCTGAATTAGCAGATCTAAAATCAGGTAACATTTTTAGTTTATATAACTAATTGGAAGCAGATGCGTACAATACGTTTTAAATTATATACCATTATGATATCTTACGTAATTTTTATAGCTAATATGGTTTAACCCAACCTAACAAATCAAAGTCTACGTAGACGTAGTCAAATAAGTCTACGTATATTAAATTATCTTTAAATTAAAAATAATGCTAAATAAAAATTAAATAAATAATAAATAATTAATAATCCTTAAATAAGATTTCATATAACTTATGTAAAGTTAAAATTAAAAAATTGAAATTTAAAATAAAAGTCAATTTTTTAAATTGACTGATAACAACAGACGATGTATAAGAAAAAGAATTTGAGGTCATCGGGAGCAACTGTCATGTTACCAGGTTTCGGTTCCTATTTCTCTACTTAACATAGCAACAAGGCCACATGCATGCTAATGACATATTTCGTCTGATAAAATTTGATTATCTAGTATCTTATTCTAATACAAAGTATATTATTTATTATCCATCCGTATAAAAACTTACAAACCTGTAAAACATATAAACTTATATGAACGGTTTAACATATCAGATAGGCTTGCTGAGTCCTCATTTTTATACTATATATAAATAAAAATAAATGGCTAATAAAATAAATAATTAAATTCATTATCGCTCAGATTAAAATGATTAATAATCAATAAAATCGCTCCTCGACAAGATTAATCATCATAAGATTAACCATCGATAAGATTATCCACTGATAAGATTAGTCATCGATAAGATTAATCATCGATAAGGTTAATCATTGATAATATTAATCATCGATAATATTAATAATCGAGAAGATTAATCATCGATAAGATTAATCGATAAGATTTATTATCGACATGATTAATCATTGATGTGATTAATCATCGATAAGATAAATCATCGATAAGATAAATCATCGATAAGATTAATCATCTATAAGATTAATCATCGATAAGATTAATCGATAAGATTAATCGATAAGATTAACGATAAGATTAATTATCGACATGATTAATCATTGATGTGATTATTCATCGATAAGATAAATCATCGATTAGATTAATCATCTATAAGATTAATCATCTATAAGATAAATCATCGATAAGATTAATCGATAAGATTAATTATCGACATGATTAATCATTGATGTGATTAATAATCGATAAGATAAATCATCGATTAGATAAATCATCGATAAGATAAATCATCGATTAGATTAATCATCGATTAGATTAATCATTGCTAAGATAAGTCATCTATATGATTAATCATCGATAAGATTAATCATCGATAAGATAAATCATCGATAAGATTTATCATCGATAATATCAATCATCGATAAGATTTATCATCATAAGATCAAGTATCGATTATCTTAATCATTGTATTTGTTTATAACTAATTGGAAGCCATCATTAAGGATTTATCTGGCATTTGATTAAAACACTTTTAATGGAACCAAAATTTGTTTTAAAAATTGATATTTTGCTTCTGCCATTCAAAATTTTATTTTTCAAAATTTAAAATATCGAAAAACTGTAATGTGTTTAAGCTTTAAAGTTTTGATTTAAGAAAGCAGTCTATCACGCCAATTTTTATTATAAATACACAGAATTAGTTTTCGTTATTAATGATTGTTTTTCATTGCGTTTTTTTCAATACAATTGATTTTGACGTCACGTCGTATTAAATCTGATGTATGATTTCTTGGATTTTAATCTGTGGTTTTCTTTGTCATTAACTATCAAATTCGTGTTTCCACTACAATAATATGTCGTGAAAAGTATTAGCCACAAATTCATTGGATTTTTGTCGGTATTTTTGCTATTAATTATCAATAAATCATTTTCTAATACAGCACAAATAACTTCAAAAGTCATTGTTTGAAATTTTAATTGTTTAAGCCAGAGGTGGCCGACTCATGGCGCAGGCGCCACACGTGGTGCATTGGACGATGCACGATGGCGCATTATCTTTTTAATAAAGACGGGATTTTTTTATAAAGTTGTTAATAAATTTTTTAGTTATTTTACGATTAGTTCCAAAAGTTATTTTGAACACTTTGCTTATTAATGAAAACAAAGTTATTTATGTTTCAACATTTTTGATTTAAAAGGGCAAATATTTGAAAAATTTGTTCGTTCTTGCAACAAACAATCGGCGCATTTGATATCCTCTGAAAGGAAAATCGGCGCTTCATCTAAAAGTGTTGGTTACCTCTGTTTTACGCGATTTAAGATATTTATTTTACATACATGTATAATTATTTTACAATTACTTAGTATTTTGTAGAAAATTATTGGCTTCAAAATGTTTACTAGTTTGTTACTTAATGTTCAAAGTTACTTAAATTAAGTACTTTAAGTTACTTAAAGTTATAAAGTTCAAAGTTACTTAAATCTTCGATGCTAATTATCGTGTTGTTATTTAATTAATAATTAATTAATATTTAAGATGATCGAATCAACATCGAAGCTTTCTGTTTACTTCAACTTATTTCCGATAAATGTGAGATAATACGGGAAAAATTAATCGAATTAAAAAACGTGAGAATTCTTAAAGCCAATATTTTCATTTAACAATTTTGCCACCAATTTCTTCTTAAGCTAGCGTCACCAATAAGCAATGACCACAGTTTCGTATTTTTAATTGCAGCAAAGACATGTTATTTTCGATTTATTATTTTAAAATTATATAGGTAAGCTTTAAGCCTTCGTAAATATTTTACATTATTTTAAAATTTATTCTAAAATCAGTATTTTAAATAACAATTAAAAACGTGTTTATCGTCTATCGGGATTAGTATTAATAGTTCATAACAAACAATGTCAATAATTGCTGATTGTAGACAATCTCTACTGGTTTCAGAAATTGTTCAAGTCCGATAACATCTTATAACAATCACCATTTTACGAAGACAATAGTTTTGATGACGATACACAATTTTAAGTGAATATAATAATATTCGCTTAATATTTAATATTGAATATATACTATTATATTATACTATTAGTATAATATAATACTAATATATAATATAATTATATAATATTATATTATAATATATTATAATATGATATAATATATTACAGTCCTTTTCATTTTTATAGTCACCATTTTTTAATTTTATGGTCACCATTTTTCATTTTATAGTCACCTTTTTCATTTTTATAGTCACCTTTTTCATTTTTATAGTCACCTTTTTCATTTTTTATAGTTACTAATAAAAAGTTAAAAATAAATAAAAGAAAAATATAAAATTTTATTCTAATTAAATAAAATCACTACAAACAATATCTTTTTCTATCCATGTACGCATATGGTTAAAAAAACCCTCCATTATAAATATATCATTAGTTAGAATATCTTCAATCGTATGTAAGATATAGTTTATTCTACAAAACGACTCCCTCACCTCTGCTGTCTTATGGATTGATGCATTGTCCATAATTATATACTTCCTATTATCTTGTGTCAAAATAGGTAGTTGAGTCTCAACAAAATTAAGAATATCTAAAGACTTAAAACTTCCCCTTTTTATTTGGTAGCCTACAATACCTGTATTATTAATAGCACATAGAACTGAAATATTCGTGCTTTTTGAATTTGGAACATTGATAAAACACTTTGTATTGATAGGTGAATATCCTATTCTTTGATAAGAATGTAGATTAAAATCAGTCTCATCTAAAAATATCAATTGATCGTCATGTATATTAGAAAATGCTGTACCATATTGAGCTCTTATGTCTTTGTTAGAATTGCTGTTTCTATTTATCGGCACTAAAGTTAAAGTTTTCCTAGAATAATTCATCTTTTTTATTATTCTTGACACTGTTGGCACTGTATATGAGCTACATACATTATTATGTTTTAATTTTTCGCAAGTGATTTTAAGCTAACACATGGATTAAGACTGATTTCTGAAGCAATAATATTTTTCTCAAAAGAAAAATCTTTTAATGTATTGATTTTCTTTTCAGGCAATGTAGACATATCCACAAACTCACCTTCGGTGTATCTTTTGTAAAGTCTTTTTATAGTTCTTGAGGGTACATTGAGTATGGGAACCATTTCTTTAAAAGACATTCTGTTATTTAGTAATCCTAGAAAAAGCTCTACTAAACGTCTATTAATAGTCTGTCTTTTTTTACGTAAGCCATCGCTATTATAATCGCTTCCAATATCATTATCATCGGTATTATTTTCATTACTTCCATCAAAAAAGAAATTCAGTTTTAAAAGTCTAAAAAAATATTAATAAAAAAAGGGGGACTATAAAAATGAAAAAAGGCGACTATAAAAATGAAAAAGGTGACCATGAAACTGAAAAAAGTGACTATAAAAATGAAAAAGGTGACTATAAAAATGAAAAGGGCTGTATTGGTACTTTTCCTCACAGCTCTATAAAATTTCGAAATGATATAAAATACCTTCTTGACAGGTATTACGGATCAGGTATAAATACCTACTTAGCAAGTAAATAATAGGTACTAAGTAGGTACTAAATATCTACTTAGTACGCGAAATCACCAACTTCGCATGTGAATCCGCGTACTAAGTGATTTTTTGAAGAGACAACTAATCAAGGAAATTAATCTAAATTAACTTAAATTAAAGTTAATTTAATTATTAATAGGTTAATAACCTAAATTATTAGAGTTAATTAACTTAAAGTATTATTTCTTTCTAGCAAAATATTTTTATTGTGAATTAAATAGGGAGTTTTTAGTATACTTTAATAATGTATAATTGAATTAACCTACCATATTAATTAGTAACTTAATAAGATATTAAAATATTTTAAAAAATAAAATATTTTATAAAATAAAAGATAAAATATTTTAGAAACAACTTTCACATACTAGATAAAATCGTATAGCTTTAAAAATCTCATTAATTGCAATACATTTTACAGGCTTAAGATATTTTTTTATTTTAAAAATCACGTTTATATTTAATATGCGAAAAGCGCATGGATTTTAATAATTTTAATTTCATTTAATAAAAAAGAACTTGGATTTTTAAATAAAAGTAAAATTATTTGCTTATTCGAGGAGCTGATATTCATCTTTGTTCACACAATGAAATTTAAGAATAGTTTTAACTTTTAACAAAGTTATCATTCTTTTTCTAGTGGTCTGACGGATGTGAGCAATGCCAAGTCATTGAATATTGCACTCAATCTACCACAATTTAATATATTTGATACGTCTGTTTCAAGTTTGTTGGAGTTAATTGCCAATAAGCAAATTGACGAAAAAACAGCAGTAAAAACGTTTGATAAACTAATATACCAGTGTAATGTTCGTGAAATAATATTTGTTTTCGCAGTCGTTTGACGTGGCAAATTTAGAACATTTGCAATGCCAACAACTGTAACATCATCCATGCTAACGAAATAATACAGGCAACTATGTACGGCATCACTCAATTGCTCTTGGACGTTGACTGTATCGAAGCATTGAATTACCAATGTATTAGCGTAAGCAACTCGGACAATTTGTTTAACAAATATCACGGATTTGATATATAATCACGCTTTAAGGACGAATCCAAACAAAGCTTGAAATCAGCTCTGATCAGCATTGAGAAAATGGTAATTTTTTTATTTTTCAATTTTTTAGTTTCTGATATTTCAATAAAATATCCTATGATAACAGCCAGCTGTTTTCCACGCAATTGCGGTTGAGTTAGCTGTTTGGAGTTACGTTAGCATATGATATCCAGTCAGATGCACATTGCAGAGCTTATTATTTGCATTATTTATATAGTTGACATCCTGCTTTTAAAGAGGATGAAATCACTCAATTGAAATGAATGTACGATAATATCTTTGAACACAATTTTGAGAACAACCTGCAAAATTTAAACATTTATACCATTTTATTAATGATGTAATCGTTAATTTTCGTGAAATTTTTAATTTTTAAGATGGATTGACAAAATTTGAGATTCTAATTTAAAATCTCGTTAGCATTACAAAAATAATAATTAATCATTCACATATCAGAATGATAAAGAGTGAAAAAATAGTGATAAAATTAGTTGATTATGCTAGTTATCAATGATTAATTAATGATTAATTGGTTCTTTATGGTTTCATGCCGTTTTTTTTGATATTTCATGACGTTTTTATTATTTCATGCCGTTTTTGATATTTCATGTCGTTTTTGAAAAATTATAAAAAGAGAAGAAAAAAAGTAAAATGTAAATAATATAGAAAACATTCAAATTTAAATTAAAAGCTTATTTAATCATACAAAGAAGACCGCAATATTAAATAATGATTACACGTTTTTTCTCTTAATGGGATCCTTCTTTTTAAACATGAATTCAACCAGTTAACCTTCCAGAATCTTTCTATTACTCCCATATTGTGACTTCAATTTCTTTTTTTGCGTGAAGCCATAAATTCTCGATATTCAGGGTATAAACACTAGGATCTTTTGGGGAAACAAAATTATAAGAGTGGTTAACACTTTTATGTTCAAAGTCACCACTGTCTCCTAGTTGGGCATACGACCTCCACTTATCACTTATGATTAAAGTTCCTGGAGATATAAAGGTTTCTATAATGGGTATTACAGTCGAAGCACTCTTATCTGGCACCGGAACAAGAATACATTCTCTTGTTCCTCTTTCTATGAGACCAAAAACCCATTGAGCATCTACATTGCGGCCTACATTATACTTACGTCTAAAAAATAAAGACTCGTATATTTCTACCACTATAGGCGGGCCATTTGCATTTATACCTCCAAGTCTTGTATTAAAATAATAAAGCGCCTCCTGGCGCACGACTCTACGCATCAAACACAACTCTGAATTAGTATTTTTATTAAGTTTTATAAAAGAATAAATGGAGTTTTGCATATCATCCTTGGCCCATAAAAAGAAAAACTGTATAATATCAAAGGATTGTTTAAAATTCTGTAAAAAAGTCTTATGACGCACAGACAATTCCTTTCTATGAGATGAAGTTTTGCATATCCATATATATCCATCTATGGCACCCTTCTTTTTGATCAGAGTCGTACTGATCCCTCAACTACACACTCTTGAATTCATTATCAGCTCCAAAGACACCATTTTTGCAATAGATTTGAACCTTGTATTGATAAAAATAACCTTGTACATAGATTTGAACCTTGTATTGTAAAAATCCATCTCTAAGATATCATCAGCAGATCTTATTGATCCCTTATTTTCCTCAAAATCGATTATTGTTGTTCTTGATATTCTCATCTAAGGGGGGGGGTATTATAATCATTCAAAAACGGAATGAAATATCAAAAACGGCATGAAATATCAAAAACGGCATGAAATATCAAAAACGGCATGAAATATCAAAAACGGCATGAAATATCAAAAACGGCATGAAATATCAAAAACGGCATGAAACCATAAAGAACCGATTAATTAATGAATAATTAATTATCAATCAATTGTTAATGATTAATTAAATATCTTAATTATTAATGATCATCACTCATTTTATCACTCGTATTTTTTAACTTGTTTAATAACAAATTATTTTTTAATAATAAATATCATAATGTTATTAAGATATTATTAATTAATTATATTTAATAAATTAAATCATCACTCGTATTTTTTAACTTGTTTAATAACAAATTTTGTTTTAATAAAAAATATCATTATGTTATTAAGATATTATTAATTTAATATTTTTAATAAATTAAATCATCACTTTATTCATTAATCGTTTATTAAATATAAATATGTTTATATTTCATAAAAAATATTATAATGTTATTAATATATCGATCAATATATTAATTTATTGAAAGTAATGATATATAAAGTTTAAATGTTAAAATTATTAGATTTATATGTAAATATTTATGATCTATTTTTAAATATTTATTTAAATATTGAAAGAAATAAAATTTCAGTTGCCGTAAAAATTCGCTTATTTAACTTTAATCTGATAAATTTTAAATAATTGACTGAAATTAATTTATCTAAAATTAGATTTAACGATAGAAAACAACTATGAATTAGTTAATTATTTCTAATATATTAACAGTGTGTATATTTACAAAAATTGTATTATTTGCATAAAAATATTTGAATTTTTGTTATAAGTATACAAACAATAAATATAACATAAACCGTAGCGCTCATGGTAAATATAATATTGAGGCTAAATTGTTGGCAGCGTGTCACTAATTTATTTGTGTTGCCGTGCTTACAGATCTCCTTAAATAATGAATTTTCATAACTTTTTAACATTAAAATTAATTTCAAATAACAAATAGGAAATTGAAAAAGTTTGTATTATAACAACTTACTTTTGTAAAACCTAATTCTTCAATCGGGATAAAATTGTTTTGTGCCTAATTATTTTTGTTATGTATCGGTGAATATGAGATGATAATAAAAATAAATAATAAACTTATAACAATCTCAATCTTTGATTTTTATTAATTTTTAAAAAATTAAATAATCAACAAAATTTAGATAATGAAATAATTCATATTTGTTTAATAAAATATTATTTTAATAATATTATTATTTTATAAGATTTTAAAAAAATGAAAACCAAAGAAATAATTATAATTAATTTAATAAGTGTTAAAAATTATTAATTATTAATTAGTCAATAATTTGCGAAATCATTTTTAATCAGATTAAATAAATCTAATATAATTTATTTAAAATAATAATATTCTGCCGCCACGGACGATGAGTGAGAATAACATCAAGACGTTATAACAGTACTCCACGTTATCAGGCAAACATCTTTTAACATAATAATACTATTTCACAGGTCGTTAAGCTGCAATAGGGATTGTGTTTTTAAATGAATGCAAGATCGAGCGTGTAACATCTGTTGGCACAGAAGGATTCTCTTGTATGGCACATTATCCTATTTGAGCAAAACTGTCCATGAAAACCGTCAAGAGAAAGTTTCATTATATTTGACTACCAAACTTCCAAATATTCGGGATTTTAATTTGGAAGAAACATAATTTGAAAATATTTCATGGCTGTAGCATAGTGTGTTGAACTAAAAGATTGACCGAAATCATACAACAAACCACCTTACAAGCAATTATATCAAAATGATATAATTGCATTATATCAAATGATATAATTAGATTATATCAAATGTTATTATATCAAAGATATAATAACAAACAATTATATAATTAAAGATAAAATTACTTAAAACTTACTAAATTAAAGGATAACTATATAATAACAACTATTGATAAAGCTAGTAATAACTTTGTTTTCATATGCAAAAAGCTTTATTATGATATACTAATGAAAGAGGTTAATTCTAATGATTTAAATGTAAATCCAACATATGAACGTAGTGAGTTAAGTTTAGAAACAATTATTACAAGTCACTGTTCTATAATGGATAAAAAGGGTATAAAGGTTGAATTAGATAATAAAACTATACCTATATTATATTGGAATCTAAAATTACATAAAAATGCAATAAAACCCAGGTTCATATGTAGTGCTTTTAAATGTACATTAAAACCATTTTCTGTCTATATGAATAAAACACTTTAAGCAATTAAAGCACACGTCAAAAAATATTGCAAGGTAATCGAAATTAATACTGGTATAAAACACTATTTCAGTATTAATTCTACAAAAGAATTTTCAGAACAGACAAAATGAATAAATTTAAAAAAAATACATACGATTTTAGTACGCTTTATACAAATCTAGATTTAGTAGATATTAAAGAAGCGTTAGTAAAATTAATTAATCTTATATTCGGAAAAAGATATACATATATATGTTATAATAATTATAACGCCTATCTAACAAAAATTAAACCATCAAATAAATATAAATATATGGATAAAATTGAATTAATAGAATCAAATTGAATTAATTAGTGATATAAATGATTGTATGTAACTATTTCTCTGCAACGAGAAAACATAAAAGAGGTTAACTATAATAATTTAAATGTAAACACGACATATGAAAATTTCTTTTGCATTAAAAAATTGTTTTTTTTTGTACTTTGTTTGTATTATCAGTTAGCTGCTCTGATTTGTTTATTTTAAATGCACGTTTAACATGTTAACATGTTAAAATCATAAAAGGTTTATTAAAAATTAAAATTATTATTGTTATTTTTAGAATTTTTTATTTAATATTTTTTAATTTTTTTTTTAATATTTTGTGTTTAATATTCTCGACAATAGGTCGACACCAAACGTGACAAGGATCTGTTTCTTTCTTATTCGTCATTCAGCGACAAGATCGAATTAGTTGTTACTAAGCTACTTAGCGACGATTTGGTACTTAGAAAAATTTCGCAGAGTATTCTTAATGCCCAAACATTTAATGGTATATTAGTTTTATAACTGATATCTGCATTTAAAAAACATCATTTTAACAAAGAAAACTGTGAATTTTGTAAAATCATTGAACAGATAACTGAAGAAGTATACGGCAAAAAATATTCCAATATCGAAACAATGTTAAGGTATTATTAAATAATTTTATTGACAACTTTTTATTTAAATTATTAAATTTTAGATGTTATTTATCTTTCCAAAATTCAATTTGTTTCAAAATCGGATATTTTTTACTTTTTGTAAATTCATTTATTCATGTAACCACCAATATTTGTCACCTTTTAACCAGTTCATAGGAATTAAGTAATTAAACATTTTATCTTATAAATATCGGAATTATGGAAAATCATAATATAATATAATAATATAATCATAATATTTACTTTTTAAATTTTATCTTATGTCAAAATACGAAGGCTAAGAACAAGGACGGAAACAGTGATCAGTGATCATCAGTGATCCTGATGATCACTGATATTATTATAATTTGCAAATGCTTTATATTAATCGGATCATAAACATTCTGAGTTATAAGAAATCTGAAGTAGCAAAAAAATTAAATAACGAAACTCTTTAGATTAAGATATCTACATTTTTAAATCTACATACAAAATGCTTAGACTCAGTTTACTGATGTGATTTGTTACATATCAGCTTAACAGATTTAATTATTCGTAATTGCTTATTAATTCTGTAATAAGCAATAATTAATAATATTATCTTGATTATTATTAATATTATCTTAATTATGACCCATTTGAGGGTAACTACTAATTTGAGGGTAACTATCTTAAGACCCATTTGAGGGTAACTACTAATTTGAGGGTAACTATCTTAAGACCCATTTGAGGGTAACTACTAATTTGAGGGTAACTATCTTAAGACCCATTTGAGGGTAACTACTAATTTGAGGGTAACTATCTTAAGACCCATTTGAGGGTAACTACTAATTTGAGGGTAACTATCTTAAGACCCATTTGAGGGTAACTACTAATTTGAGGGTAACTATCTTAAGACCCATTTGAGGGTAACTACTAATTTGAGGGTAACTATCTTAAGACCCATTTGAGGGTAACTACTAATTTGAGGGTAACTATCTTAAGACCCATTTGAGGGTAACTACTAATTTGTAAATAATATTTTGAAAAAATATAATATCTTTATTATTATAATTAATAATAATTAATATAATTAACAATTATTAATAATTAATATTATTATAATTTTGGATTGGCTATTCGGCGAACGCGATCATACAACATTTGTCAAGATTGTTACCAGCACACTTAAGGACGAAACTATCAATGCTAATCGTCAAGGCGGTTTCAATGACTTTTGAGAAGAAAAAGTCACCTAGTCTCTCAACTTTCAACTACCAATACAAGGATGATTTTTATTTTATAATCAACGAGCCCAATTGTGAACGGCTATGAAAGACGTTAACATGTCAGAACGATTAAATAAAAAACGATACAAAAAATTATATTAAAAAATTAATAAGTAACAAATAATCAATAAGTAACATACAAAAAAATTATAATTATCTTGACATTTGATGATGTCAATATATTGTATGCTTATAAATTATTTATTATGAAACTGTCAAGTCATCGCTTCCAATGTATCCACTCTTCTTGAGAATGAGGACTGTCGATAGTTATATTTAATACTGAAGGCATCAATAGTTTTTCCATCTCGATGAACCAATACTATTGAATAAATTAATAAATAAGCAACGTTAGAACGGCTTTATTCAATGATACCTATAAATAAAGTTATACAAAAGGTACAATATGATCATTTCATATCATAATAAATACATGGTCTGTTATTTATTAGTCGATCCATAAAATTGACTTTTTCAAATTTATAATCTTATTTTTTTGAAATAAGTCATTAGCATGTATTTGGCAACGCTGCTATATTTGGTCTAGGAATATGGTCGAGGAATATAAGAATATTTTATAACTCAATTTTTGTGAATTTTTTAATACTTGAGAATAAAATAAAACCGTTTTATCAGTTTTATATGAAAAAAATCTTTTAAACTTTTAAAAAGTTTAAAAGATTTTACTTTTTAAAATCTTTTAAAAAGTAATATGGAATATAATATCTTTAAACATATTCTTATATACAATAACTTAAAAATTCTTTAAATTACAATTAAAGATGAATTGTTACTTCAATTCATCTTGATTGATATTGTAGATAAATGAGAAGTTAATAAGAATTAAAAAGAAATTAAATTAAAAGAAACAGCGGCATCGTATCTTAGGTTGTGGTATATGCGGTTTGCTTATAATCGCACCCATTATTTGATAAGTTTTAGAGTATTTGATGTTTATGATTCAGTTAAAATTAATGATATAGTGATAATTACATTAATTATGATAATTATAATGAAATGATGTAGTATTTTACCAAATACTACATATAAAAAATTCTACATATTTTTATAAATACTACATATTTAGAAACGCAAATTTTTAATATAAATGATACCCAAATAATAGTTCGTCATTTTAATTTCTTAAAAAATAAAATAAATATGGAAATAAAATATAATCTCATAAAATACTATAAATAAAAAATAAATATGAATAAGTTAATAGAACACAATATTCTGCTTATTTCCCTGCCACCATTGAATGTTTTTATTCATTAATGTGATTTTAACCCTTTCTAGTCGGCTTTCAATAATCACCACTTTATTGTAATTCATTAAAAAAAATATTTAACGTGGCAAATGCGTGCCAGCGCACGCTTACATGACCACAACAAAACAAAAATGTGAATCATGTGTCGAGAAAGAATGAACGGAGGAGGTGTTTGAATGTGATAAAGGAGGGAGCGCTGCGAACGTCGAGAGGGAGTTGATTTCAGGCGAGTAAGGCAGCGACGAGGAAGGATCGGAGAGCATAGTTGTTGAAGTAATTAGGAACGTTGAGTAAGAGGGTATGACGGGAACGCAGCGATAGCGAGGTGGAGCGAGTGTCGTCTAATAAAGTAAAGTTGATGAACGATGGTGAGCCGACAGCGATGAGACGAAAAGTTACAAGAAGAAGGCGGAGCTTGATGCGGATGTGGATTGTGTGTCAGAAGAGTTGAGCAAGATATGTGGATGTGTGGTCAAAACGACAAAGACGTAAGAGCACTACGTCCCTACGTAGTGCTTTTCACTTTAGCATTAGATATTTATCGTCTCCTTCTACTTTTAATTTTCTCCTTTCACTTTCTAACGAAAGGAGAAAATAACAAAAATGTAAATAATAAAATAAGAGTTGAGCAAGATGTGTGAATGTGGTCAATGCGACGGAGACGTAGGAGCACTACGTTTCCTACATAGTGCTTTTCATTTTGCTATTAAAGATGAACAAAAGTAGAAAGTCTTCACGTTTCAATCCTTGCGGATCTTCTTCAAATTGTAAAGTCTTATCTCTCTGCACATTGAATCCACAAAAATTAATACATTAATACACATTAAATCCAAGCTGTGTTACGAAAGAATGTACCATTATTTTCTATTTGGATGCTTTAAATTCCACTTTCTTCATAACATATTTTTAATAATGTATATAGTGCAGAGAATAAATATGCTCGATATTTGTCTTATGAGGTTCATCGGTCATAAATTATTTGATCCATCTCATTGATTTTTCTTTTCTCTCAAATCGATTATTACATATTTAAAGATACTTCAATTTATGTGCATGCGATTCGTTTGTCAAGATACCATGTCTATTGCACTTCATATCACTTCGTCGATTATTTAATCTTAAACGTAAACCCTTTTGCTTTTACCGGTATATTGAATTTTGCAAATGGTGCATGTTGCGGCGTGAATTATGTCTTCGCTTTTGAAACCTAAGGCCACTTTGACTCCATGAATAATATCTGTGTTTAGCGATTTGTAGGTTATATCTCTTTGAAACATAAGCATCTATTTATTAGACTGATTTATTTCGAGTTTGAGCGTTTTCCATAATTTCATAAGATTGTGTCATGTACAACATGAAATGGTTGCCGGATGACAATTGCATTGAGCAGCAATCGTTGTTTCCGTAAGGATTTCACCGGCGCTATTTATCTTGATGTATTGTATATAAACGCTCGTGTAGTTTTTGACGACGGTTCTTTGGTTTCTGTTTCGATCAAAAAACATTGATGTTGTTTCAATGAATGTTGGGAACCAGAACGTAACAGATTGAACATGTACGTATCAGACTGAACAGAGTCAACATCCAATAACGATGTTATTTGGTTCCATATTTTTAAGTCGTCAGCCTACATCAGAGATGGCCAATGGATCATATTAGAAAGCTTATTTACATACAACGTGAACAAGAGGGGTAAGAGAACAGATCCTTATGGAACATCACAAGTCATCGAAATGACTGAGGAGAGTGGTTTATCATGACAAACAAAGAACCTTCTATTATGAAGGTAATCTGCAATCCAGTCTATTAACCATGAATCGAACGAGTAATACCGAAGAGTTTGGATAAAATTATCGTGAGGTACGGTGTTGAACGCTTTCGAGAGGTCGACAAAAATAATGTCGATATATACACCCTCAGATTTCAAAATGAACATTTTGACGAGCCAACAGAAGATTGGTTGTGGTAGAGTGACCTGCTCGAAAGCCATGTTGTGCAGTGGTCATGATATTTGCGCTTATGAAACAACGTTCCTGTCATGACAGGGTTGCCGGATGACAATTGCATTGAGCAGCAATCGTTGTTTCCGTAAGGATTTCACTGGGGCTATTTATCTTGATGTATTGTATATAAACGCTCGTGTAGTTTTTGACGACGGTTTTTTTGGTTTCTGTTTCGATCAAAAAACATTGATGTTGTTTCAATGAATGTTGGGAACCAGAACGTAACAGATTGAACATGTACGTATCCTCTTTTCAGTATATTCATTTTGAGGTTATAAAGATGTGCATCTTGTTTATCTATCGTTATAGACTCGTTCTTATACCCTTATAGACTCGTTCTTTATCATCTGGCGCTTTATACGCTGACACGTTAGACGAGGAGTGAATGTACATCTGTTGATGCCTCTTTTCTAAATGGCTCAGTGTTCCAGATTTCGCTACCGTCATTAGTTAGTTTGACGTCAAAGATATTGCATGTTCTACCTTGTTCTACCATGTTCTAATTGTTTTCTATTTTGAATATTGCATATTCAAAATATGCAATATTTTGAATATTGGAAGTTTCAATATTTTGTTTACTTTCGGGAATTTTTAACAAATTGCTTACGCAACTGATTTGTACATTATTTTAGAAGCACATCACAAGCGTACACGTTTCTTGTACATTTAGCTTGCAATTTCGACAAACTCTAAAACTACCTGTAAAATACATATTTAATTTTATTTTTTGAAAGTCTAGGTTCGTATAATTAGGCCAAACGCACTACAGTTATTTTTTTGCCATACCTTCTTCACTACAGTTTTTATTTCTTTTATACTAAACTGTAATTTACTTTTACCCGAAAATAAGCCATCGTCTTTCCGATGATAATTATTTTTTAAATAATTATCACTCGACCCTTCCAGCATAATACCATTATATATCTCAACAATGCCTAAGCGGATTGAAAGTCTTATACTGAATCAAGTCAAATTTGTAACCCATTCTTTACATCCATTTTACTCAACCAAAATTGTCTGCCAATAAGTTTTCAATGGCCTTCTCGTGTTTCTTTGGCTGATTCGCCGTTTCGCTCCCTTATGTCTCTTTTTAAATATAAAGGTTATAAAATGGATGTTTCTTTTTATATCCCTTTTTAAATTAATATTCATGTATATTATATTGGTATACATGTAATATACCTGTAAAAAATATTTTATTATGAAGGAGTAAAGCAATATAAAGCTACACTCCTTTATAAAGGTATAAAGGTGTAAGACAAACTTTTATTCGTGACAATAACAAAGAACTCACGAATTTAACAGCAATCTGACGGGTGCGTATCCTGTGATACACACCCGATAATCAGATGATATATCCTCTGATTAAATGTAAAATTTTTAAAAACAAAATGTAGTCGACAAACAAACAATTAGTTGATTAGTTTGACTGTAAAAATCGGTTCTACCATCTTGTTGTCTCATTTCGGATAAGAGAAGGATTGTGATAAGTTTATTGATCAACGATCTTGAAATAATTTGACTCAACGATACAATCGTTGAGCTGATACAATCTGATTAGATCGTTAAAAATTATACTTAAAAAGTAGATTTTAGAAAACTGTAAAACTTTGATTTAGCTATTTTAAAATAATTTCAGAAATACAATCGATGAACTTACTGCTTGCTTTTCCAATTTCGATGAACGGTTTGCTACGAATCTAACGGTTAAAAGAAAAGTGTCCGTAAAAAATTGCATCTTATATTTTATGATTTTTAATAGGATAGCAAATTTTGGCTTCAAACGCTAGCAGCTCCTTGGATGTGTAAATGGAGCAAGATAGATAAACTTCACGCAGAAAACACTGAAAGATGCAACGAGTTGGTTCAGTTTAAACAACTTAACTCACAATTAAAAGATGAATTATCAGGAGAGAAGGTAAACAAGGACAATTTTGTCAATTTATTTTTAATGAAAATATAAAATGTAAAATAAACATGACATTTTTAATATATATAACATTTTTGAATATAAACTAGAAAGATTGATCAACATTTTATATTTAATTTATTCAGTTTTTAACAACATACCTGAACTCTAATTTTGATGGAAATACATTTTTGTTGGAATTTTTATTTTATCGATTAGTTGGAATTTTTCAATTTTTAATAATACACCAATGTATTATTTCGTTTAAATAGTTGGTTATTCAATTAAAATTTAATTATCATTTGAATTAATATACAATTAATATACAATTAATATATTATTATTGGATAATTTTTCAAATTTAGTTGAATTCAAATTAAATTCAAATTTAATTAAATAATACCAAGTTTTCATTTTTTAAAACTATTTATATGTACATTTACCAGGGTTGATATTTATAGTTGTGAACGCAATGTTTAGATAAAAGTTAGTTTGTTAGAACGAAAATTGGAATCGTCTACCGAACTATCTAACCAGGAGCTTAATACTCTTAGAAAGCAGGTGCAATTGACTCAAGTGGAGATGGAACGCTATAAAAGGTATATGTTTGCCTTACTGACATTGTGCTAATATTGTCTGCTCTTCAGCGAAAAGCGATCACAATTACTGGAGCATCAACAGCAGCTTAGTGGAGTAGAAATTGAAAATATGGAACTAAAGGAACAGCTTTTTACATGCGGAGATAGAGTTCTTGTAAAAGGTATATTAAGAGCTTTAATAATTAAGTTACATTTAACTTCTTCGGAACGAGCGATTAGTTTTAAGATGAAAATTTAACAAAATTAGACGTAAATGTTATTAAAATGGACAGTACATTCGTATTTTCATTTCTGGATAATTTTCGCTGAAACAATACCAAACATTTCGATGCTAAAGTGATCGTCTAGAAGTGACATGGTGACCGAAAGTTCAGTCTATCAAGCAAAACCATTATATATAATTTCAATTTAAAGCAAACCAAACAACAGCTGTTGTCTGGTTTGTTTTAAAATTAAAATTCTATAATCTACGTCACAAACTGACCCAGACCGTAGTTAGGCACAATGAGTAACGTAAATATATATAATGGTGTTGCTTGATAGACTTTACTTTCGGTCACCATGTCACTTCTAGACGATCAATTTAGCATCGAAATGATACGTACTCGGCAAATTAATACACCATTATAATACACCATTATACATATAATACACCACTATGATAATACACCATTATATATAATAATGCTGCATTATATATAATACAAGCAACATTATTATATATAATGGTGTATATATACGTAAATTGATATATATATATATAAATTGTATATATACGTAAATTATATACGTAATCTTTGTTTTTTGTTATTAGAGACCAATAATCATATTTAGTATATTTTTTGGCCATAGTGTAATCCCAACCGGAAGTAGCTTGTAAATTGATATATATATATATATATAATCGTTGTTGCCGAAAACCGGAGTTCGATTACATGCAGAGCAGACTTCCTTATCACTCCTAGACGAGCTGATGGTAGCCGGCAGCACTCATTAGTAGAGTGAACTACCATCAGTCGTTTCGGCTCCTTGTGATATATTTAAAAGGCATCTCTGAGAATTTGCATACGTGTTAGCATCACGTGCTTTCCAGGTCATTTTTATTTATTCGGCAGGAAATTTTATTGCTGTCGTTGATTTTTGTCTTACAGAATCCTTTGAGGATACATTTTTATAATTTAAGAGTTGAATTGTTCACACTGTGCTCCGGGACCTTACAAGCTTCAGTTTTGTAATCAAGGATTTTGTCAAAAACTGGAATTAGATTACATGCAGAGCAGACTTCCTTATCACTCTTAGACGAGCTGATGGTAGCTGGCAGCAGTCATCAGTAGGGCTAACAACCATCAGTCGTTTGAGCTCCTTGTGATATATTGAATAGGCATCTCCGAGAATTTGCTGACGTGTTAGCATGGACATATCCTATTTAAACTAACAAAACCTTGTTATGTGAAAGTGTATTCCAACTTTTAAAATTTAATATTGTTAACATAAGAAATTTGAATTTTTTGATGTTTTAAACGTTTAATCATGAAAATTTAAAAAAAATTAAATTTAAATTTATTTTAAAAATTTAAATCATGCTTTGTTTGTTTTTAGTGTCAGGTAATCAGTTGATACCCAAAAGCAAAGATGAGTTAACAAGTCAAGTATGTAATTTTATAATTAATATATAATTTACTAGGAATTATTTTTTCACTTACATTCTCTTGAACTAAATTTTCATTTCCTTTACAATCAATATATTGTTTAGTTATTGTATCTATCAGACCGGAATACATTCCTTGCTAAACAGAACTCTGTTTTAAGACAAGAGCGCGTAAAATACATGCTAAGAAATTTAAGTGATCTTAAAACTGATAAACCAGATAATTTTAATCGATGGAACATTAGACAGATGGAATACAATAAATTAAAAGTGGTATAATTTGATTATAACTATTATCCATTTCTAGTTTGTTCCTGCTTTAAGTATAAATTCTTATTTAGAGCAATTCCTAGAAGTCAATATAGTTTTGCATTCAAACTTGGACTATCAAATACATTTATACTTTAAGTATTTACTTAAACTTGGACTATCAAAACATGATAATCTAAGTTGTAGTCAAAATTCTATGAATCTACAAAAATTACGTATTGGCGAGTTTCCAGCGTGCTTGCATTTTGAATAATATTGTAACATCAATGATATAAATCAATTATCAATCAATTATATTATATATGCTTATATTATATATTTTTAAATAATACGGTAATTTATTTACATTTAATTTCATATATCAAATGTTCGATAATTTTATGATGCTTAGTCATCTATAATATCTCTAAGGTCGGCCTGGAGCATTGACGCTTTTGTATAAATTGGAGCTTTTGTGTGAAAATACATACTGAGTGTTCATTTCGTTAAACGAGTTACAGTGATCACTTGAATGTGTAACTTGATTTGTATTGAATATCTACTTAAATATCTCAAACATATTGATAATGTTTTTAGTATTTTAAAAACGAGATAAAGTCATAAACTGTGCATGATTTTCTTATTGAGGAATTTGTTTGATTAATTATTTCATGATATTAACAAGAATTTTTGTCATCTTTACCATCTTAAAACATAATATCCACCATTCATATCAAAATGTTTATAATATAAAGTTTTATACTTTTTGAATTATTTTGCAATATTTTCATTACAAATCACATTTTTCAGTTGGCATTTCAAGCACTAAGTCAGTTGGATCTTAAAGGAGAGGAGAATATAAGATTGAAATTGAAGATGTGCTTAAATGATATAGCGAGGATTAGAATACCTGCAGCAAAAGTAAAAAAACAACTTTGAATTATTTTATTCTAACGTTTTCAATTATAGCTTTTACAGGATACATTAGATGATTACCGACAATGCAGAATCCTACGTACATAAAAGTTGTAATCTAATGTCTAGTTCAGTCATCTTTAATATGTCTCATTATTTATACTTTTTGAATAGTAAATGTTATATTAGTTATAATAAATTATTAATTTTATATAAATGTTTGAGTATTAAATTTTGCAACCAATAAACCTACACATTCGTATGTTCATTAATTGTTCAATTATTAAGATTAAAACTTCATGAGAATATATTTCAAAAATTGTTTAAATTTCTAAAATTGGGAATTTAAATAAAATTTTAAATTTTTAAATTTGAATTTTTCAAAAATATCCATAATCATTCATGATGTAATCAACAAAATATGCGTTTTTTATCAAAGTATATGCTTACTTTCTTTATTACACCTTTGTAATGTGGTCAACATTGGTTTTATATTCTGCATTATATCGGAAATTATTGAAAATTAATGTTCAATTAGAACATTATAACTTATAAGGAATTATAAGAATTATAAGGCATTATAACTTATAAGAACTTTTAACTGCATAAGGAATCTTTAGAGTAATAAACATTATGCTAGCTTCCTTAAACCTTAATAAGGAACCAAACAAATTTGTTCAAAATAATAAAATATACACAGTTTTAACCGCTAAGGTAATAGTGAAATCTTAAACTCATAGCATCAGTGAATTGATTTATTCCGAATTGCAAACATCGAAACCTTAAATGCTTATGTTTAATCCCATCGAGATGGGATAAATTCGTTTGTAAACCATCAATTTCCTGAATGATACATGCAAACAGATAAATTTATTAAATTCGTTAAAAAATCTACACGTTAATTTGTGATAGCTATAAAGTATAGTTCTACTGTAACGTTTCTATTTATTCCTCTGAAAATAGAAAGCCTCAGTTCTTACATTCTTTAACGGAACTTCGGTAAAATTAAAGTTTTCTGTTACAGGATTAAAATCAGGACCATTTATTATGTCTGTTATATTATTCACGAGTTCATATCTTCTCTCGCGTTTATAGCGTTCGATTCTCTTCAGTTTGGCGAAAGCAAATAGCATTTCTCCAAAGTCTAAATATCCATCGTTATTTAAGTCATTCATTTTGACAAACATGTCAGCGTCCTCCTCATCAAAATGAAAGTTTAGGTTCTTGGCTACATCGCATATACGACTGGCATTCACTTTACCGTCAGTATTCCAATCCATTAGTTCGTGCGTTTGACATATTGCTGCGAGCTCGTCCTCATCTAATCGATCCGGAATAAGATGATACATCGGCTTTTGCATAGGATCGGTGCTTAAACGAGGCCACCATAGGCGCACATTTCTACGAAATTCATCAGAATAGTTTGTACGTTCCTCATCCACTTTTTGTGTAAGTTCAATTTTCTCTCTATTGTCATCGCTATCATTGCGTGACATTAAACTATTTCCTTCCTGATCCATATTTTTTAAATGCAGATCATTAATATTTTGTCAGTTTAAGCCATAGTTGCCATGGTAACAAATTTCTTTCTTCTTCAATAAATAATTTGTGCATGATTCGATTTCCGGTACAAATTCGACGAAGGAAGTAGAATTGTTACATTAGCAAGATTAGAAACTATGTGGTCAAACAGTAAATTAAAACCTTTAATGTAAATCGACACGATGTGATAAGTAAAATAGTAGCAGATCTTCATATTACAAAATTTGAATAAATATCGATTCAACCACTAATCGGGCTGTTGAAGATTTCGATTAAACTAAACTTGGCACCGAAGAAGTCTGATTATTATAAATACTAACTTGCCCGTCATTATCGGTATTTCACACTCGAAACGATGGAAAAAATATTGAACTCGACAAGGAAAATATTGTTGAACTTAATGCATATGGCAAGCAGAAATTTAACAATATTGATATAATATTTTATAATATCAAATTTTAGTATCATACGTCATCAACATGTGAAAACAAGATTTTAATTACCGACAAAGCTATACAACATAAGTTTCCAAACAATAACCTGATATGTTCAGGTTCGTCTACTGAAAATGGAATATGTCCTGATTGCGATATAGCCGAATTTTAAAATAGTCAGCTTGCTAAAATTTGTAAGAATAAGGCTTTCTGGATAAATTTTTTCAACTATTGAATAAAAATTATTAGAATTAAATAAACATATATCAGCAATATATCGAAACATATGTTTCGATATAAAAGGGTAAACTATAATTGGGCTACTATTACCACCCATTGGAACACCTTTTGTCTAAATATAGATGTCCCTACTTTTAAATAATTTTGATATTATCAAAATATTTAAGGATTCTATTAATTCAATTTTATCCATATATTTATATTTACTTAATGGTTTAATTTTTGTTAGATAGGCGTTATAGTTATTGTAACATATATATGTATATCTTTTTCCGAATATAAGCTTAATTAATTTTACTAACGCTTCTTTAATATCTGCTAAATCTAGATTTGTATAAAGCGTACTAAAATCGTATTTATTAGAACATATATCTTTTTATGATAAATGTATAAATATCTATTTATCTTTTTTGATATATATACACATATATATCATTACATATTTTGGAAATTCTTTAAATGTCATCTTTACGATATGTTAATAGTAGTTTTTATTGATGTTAATTTAATGTTAATATCAATACATATACCTTCTTTATCATTAATATTGGTTTTGTTAAGAATTAGACTTTCTGGATAAATTTGTTCACTAATTGAATAAAAATTATTACAATTAAATGCACATATATCATCAATGTATCGAAACATATATTTCATATTTTTATATAACGCATGAGACATGTTAACATTTATTTAACTGATAAAATCGTTAGAACACAAAAATGATAAAAATGCACCGTAATTATTTAATGCCAAGTTTCCGTCAGTGTTCTTCATCTTTACAAATCCATTGTATGGATAATAATTATCCAGAAATTTTATTTCTTTAAACAATAATTAACATATTCATATTCTATAAAGTTTGAAAATAAGTCAGCTATATGCTACTATTACCTCTCATTAGAACACCTTTCTTAATATAGCTGTGTCTACTTTTAAAACATTTTATCAAAATATTTAAGAATTCTATTAATTCAATTTTATCCATATATTTATATTTACTTGATGGTTTAATTTTTGTTAGAATTTTTATAATTGAATAATTTATAATTTATAATTTATTTTTATAATTTCCTAAATATAAGGGTAATGAATTTTTCTAAGGTTAATATATATTTCTAGATATTTTTTCTACTTATTGAATAAAAATAAATTAGTCTTAAATAAAAATTAACAACAATTTTAATAGCTTAAATACACAACGTAAATTCGAATATCGAGACGTAAATTCATACAAATTCAAACCTACTATTCAACAACCTACAAATGGAATCAAAATCTCGTGAACGAAGACAATCCTTTCGCGTCTGTTCTAATTCATCATCCTCCCCTCCCAATCTTTTGCGGGATCCCACAAAGTTGACTCCTAGGTCTCCTGCTTTTCACTCTTCAGATTGGCGATCTCTCTCCGTTTATCAAACCTTTCTCCTTTAACGTCATGCAATACGCTGATGACATCCTCATCTATGCTCATGCGCCCGCACATCGCATATACGATATCGGCATTTCTGCCTCCAACTGTCTTTCTTCTATCTACGAACGTCTCTCCAATCTCCATCTCGTTCTAAACCCCGAAAAGTCCATAAATAATGTGGATCCTCCCCCGTAAACCAAACATATCTCCTCCCACTGTATCTTTGGCCTCATCGATCATCCCCATAGCACACAATCTCACTTTCTTAGGCTTCAATTCCGATGATCACATTTCCCTTAAACCCTTCGTTCGTTACAAGGTTCGCTCGTCTAACTTAATTCTCCGTGACATCCGCCGTATCCGCCCCTTTATCGACTTACGTTCTTGTATATATCTTCTTTCATCGCTACTTTTCCCTAAAATCAATTACTGCCTTAGCCTTTTCGCCAATTTCCCAAAACCCATCATCCTACCCTTACAATGAATAATCAACTCCGCCGTTTGAGTGCAATTGCGTCTCCGTCGTTTCGATCACACATTCACATATCTTGCCCAACTCTCCTGGCCCACCATTCACATCCGCATCGAACTCCGCCTTCTCGTAACTTTTCGTCTTATCGCTATCGGCTCCCCAGCGTTCATCAACTTTCCTTCCTTAGACGACACTCGCCCCACCTCGCTATCGCTGCGTTCCCGTCACATCCTCTTACTCCACGTTCCCAATTACTCCAACAACTATGGTCTCCGGTCTTTCCTCGTGGCCGCCCCACTCGCGTGGAATCAACTTATCTCGACGTCCTCCGCGCTTTCTCCTTTATCACATTCAAACACCTTCTCCGTTCACACCTTCTCGACACATGATTTGCATTTTTGTTTTTGTTGTGGTTATGTCAGCGTGCGCTAGCACGTATTTGACACGTTAAAAATAAATCTTTTTTTTATTGATATGGAGTCACTAATAAACCTAAAAGATTTAAAGCGGATTATGGGATGTCGCTCCTGTCTTTTTAAGAGAAGACAGGAGCGACAATGGAAAGATGAAAAATCCTCCGAAGTACACAACAAGTTTGTTGTGACTGCTTGGGTTGCGATGTTTGGACAACCGTCTCAATTCTGGAATCCGAGCAATCGGCTATGTGCGATAAGAAATTTATTTGTGGATATTGCAACGCTTTGAGTTTATTGTGAAATATATCAAGGATCACACCGAATAATTCCGATATCATATTTGCTGCTGATACGTCCAGAGAATCCAATGATGTTCACTCCGTCGGTTGAAGTTGTGCGGCACTTAAAGTTGTAACTTGGACGAATGATTTATCGAGTGAAGCTTGTCAAACTATGCCAAATCACGATATTGTGTCTAATCATACATATGATGGGGACCTAAGAGATACAAAAAACACCAGCCCTATACTCCCAGACTACATGATATCGAATTTCACAATTAGTAAAATCATGCCTGATCTGGATATGGAAACTGAGTCAGAAATGGTAACTCCCAAAGAAGCTGTCAATTTCGTTGGCAAGTCACGATCCACATGGCCTACCTCACCTTCTCTCAGAAGCAATCAAATAACAATGATATATACTCTCATCGTATTGAAATTCCACACCAGTTGCAATCGAGGGTGAACAGTCTAGAGAAGTTTTTAGTGAACAGTCTAGAAACATTTTCAGTCAGATATTCTCTCAACGACAAACTGACCCACTAAATATTCACAGGTCATTCTTATCCAGCAAGTCTAATGAATCGTCCCGGGACCGGTGTTTGATTATTATGAACGTTTTTGAGTCGCTGTCTGATGTGGCTCAAACTCGAGTGGACCATGATGTTGAACAATTCCAAAAAATATTGAGAGTTATTATTTCTCCAGAAGATCCCTATATTTCAGAAGTTCGCCCTACTGCGATATTTAGGATAGGCCGTCGCAACAATCTTGAATAACGTTCTCGTTTGATGAAAGTTGTCTTTCGTACATCCTCAGTGGTCTGTGAGTTGTTAAAACGCAGATCTAAACTGAGGCAGTTCACATTTCGGTTGTTGACAGATATGTCTTTCACTGAGCGTTGTCTCTAGCGTTTTGCTCGGACTAAGCTAAATGCTCAGATAGAATCTGGAGAAACCGATATGCATATTGTAAACTTTCGGGTAGTTCGGCGTCGTCCACAATTGAGATGGCCCCCGTTATGAAAAAGTTTTCTGAGATAAGACCCAATGCACCTTATCGTAAAAACCACAAATGGCTCAAAGTTATATATTCGAACGTTCGAAGCGTTCTCAATAATATGGATGAATTGAAGGTCATAGCTACATCTCATCATCCAAATATCATTGAGCTTAGTGAATCTTGGCTCTGTGACCTTGTTCCTGATAGCTTATTATCCATAGATGGATATAACCTGTTTCGTTGTGATCGATCTGGTCGAAGAGGAGGGGTGTATTGCTATATTGTAGTTTAGGTATTGATGTAGTGTGTTTGCAGACGATTAGTGATGCCAATGGGATTGAGGCTTTATACCTCAAATTGTGCCTTGATCAGGTCAATTCTATGTATGTGCTAGTGTTCTATCGTCCTCCTTTGGCAAGTAGCGATGATTTAATAGAACTTATTGAGCTCTGTGGTCAACAGAAAAAATGCCTAATATTAGGAGATCTGAATATTCCCTCAATAGATTGGGACTCGTTTTCATCTCCTAGTCGCATTGCATCGGACTCGGTTTTATTGAGTGTTCTACACAACAGTGGTCTGCATCAGCACGCACATGAGGTAACCCGTTTCACTAGCCAGTCGTCTGCCAATCTAGATGTGATCTTGTCTTCGTTTAAGTCTGATATTACTCACATAGATTATCTTTCTGCACTGGGGATGAGCGATCATTGCGTACTGTCCTTTTCATTTAAATGCGTAAGCAATGTAACGTCGGTCAGTCCCATGCATGGTAAGCCTCTGAACTTCTGGAAGGCTGATTTCGACTCAATTATCTACAGATCAAATCTGGTTATATGGCCAGATCCGTATATATGCGGAATTGATGAGGCTTGGTATGTTTTTGAAAGCACAATCTATAACATACTGATATTGCATTCTCCCAAGTTTAAAACACAGGGAAGTTTGTCTTTGGTTTGATTGGCTTCTCCGGTATCACACACGCGCACGTAAACATGCGTGGATTTCATTTCGTTATGGACAACAATCTTAAAAGTCTTACAAGCAAATCAAATCAGCTAACTGAGTCTACGTATTTAATATAATTATAAACTAAACAAAATATAATAATGCTAAATCAAAATTTAATAATTAAATAATAAAATTAATAATTGTTTTTAGATTTTCTATAATTAAAATCAAGTCAAAATAAAAAATTGAAATTTAAAATAAAAGTCATTATTATGAATTGACTAATTAATAACAGACGTTGCATCAGAATAAGAATTAGAGGTCATCAGGAAAAACTGCTATGCTATCAGGTATCGGCCCCTAACTCCTCTACCCAACATAGCAGAGAGGCCAAATACATTCTAATGATGTATTTCTGATAAAACTATCTAGTATCTTATTATAATACAAAGTATATTATTTATTATCCATCCATAAAAATTTGCCACTTAAGAGTTTAAATTTATTCTTTATATTATTGTGTTGATTTATATATTTTACTATTTTCTGCTTGATGTTATTTTTATAGTAACCTAGTTTAAAATATGTATCTATTAAATTATTTGAACGATTTTGAAGGAAGCCAATATCATTACATATTGTTGCAATTCTTAAAATTTCATTATTTAATGTATTATATTTTATATTATATGGTATAAATGAATGCTCATGCAAAACTATGTTTCTGTAAATTTAAATATGTCATCTTTACGATATAAATAAATAGTAGTTTTAGTTAATGTTAATTTAATGTTCATATCTAGATATACACCTTCTTTATCATTAATATTGGTTTTGTTAAGAATAAGGCTTTCTGGATAAATTTGTTCACTAATTGAATAAAAATTATTAGAATTAAATACACATATATCATCAATGTATCGAAACATATATTTCATATATTTATATTGTTTAGATTTAGTTTTTACACAGTTATGAACAAATTCATACTCTATAAAGCTTAAAAACAAGTCAGCTATAATTAGGCTACTATTATCACCCATTGGAACACCTTTTACTTGTCTAAATATAGATGTCCCTACTTTGAAATAATTTTGATTTATCTAGAGCAGAGAGTGCTAGTCTCTTAAGCTTTTTCTTCGTCGCAGGGGAGCCATGAAAGACAACCACCTGCGATTTGAAGGAGTTTAGAGTAAGATTGAACCTGGGTAACTGGTCTTTTAATCTTAAAAAGAAACGGCTGATGTTAGAGACTACGTCCTTACACCTGCGTCCATAGAACAGGGCTGTGGTGTCATCAGCGTAAACCACCAGATGTTGATCACGCTGTTTAAATATTTTGAAGAGATTTATGGAGGCAGCAAGATACAAGATAGGAGAAAGAGGGGAACCTTGAGGCACACCCGTAATAGGGTAGAACTGACGCGCATCAGGGTCGTCTTCGTAATAAAATCGCTTGGTGTACAACAGTACCTCCACCCTGTTAACAATTCTCGCAGGCAACCCGAGGGACCTGAGAGAAGAGATAACAAAAGGTATGGAGATGCGGTCAAATGCAGCAGAAAAGTCAAGGAAAACAGCCACAGCAAGTTGATGGCTATTCTCCCGACAGAACTGATGCACTTCACCTACTGCTGAATGGACCGAGCGACCTTTGACGAACCCATGGAAACCAGGTGGGATTAAGTTACGCCTACTTAAACGATCGCGGATTCTACGCGCAAGCGCTTTTTCGTAGATCGATACGAGGGAATTCTGAATCGAAATGGGCCGCAGGTCTTTCGGACATGAGACCGGATATTTTTTAGGAATAAAATTTCTACGGCTAACGTTGATGCCGGCCACATCGGATGGGGTGGCTAATAGGATTGTGATGGCCACCTCCCTTCTTTGATCAGCTGTCAAAAGCTGACAGACACGAGAAGAGAGTGGAGCGACGGTTTTGGAGGTGCCCGGAAGAGGCCCCCAGGCATTGAGTATATCTGGAACAGAAATATCTCTACTCCTGAAGTCCCCCCAAGGCGGGATTGGTTGCGGTGATTGAGTGGCTCCATAGTTGTGTAGGGATAATGACTCCTCCAAAACTCTATCAAGACCAATACTTCCGATCCACCCAGATGCTCTATCCTTCCAACAAACAAACTTCTCTTTCTTGAATATCTTCCAGGAGGAAGACTGAGAAGGGTTAAGACGAGCAATGCTTGACTTATCCTTACTCAGCTGGAACCAGTATCTGGTACGCCAGTATTCTTTCGAGAGCGTCTGTTTGGCAGAAGAAGAGAGGTCAGGGAAATGCAGCAGTTTGGCCAGGACCCTGAGTTTTGTCGGAGTGGAACTGAAAATGCGACCTTTATAGGTAGTCGATAATAACGCGGTGGCTTGCGAAGAGAGATAAGAATTAAATTTGGTTAAACTCTCATTGCCAATTCGGGGGAAGCGTTGGATAGCTGCTTGGAAGAAAGCCACTCTGATGGGATCGAAGTGGAATCTTCTACGAAGCAGAGAATCCTCTTCAATCAGCCAACGAATCAGGTCATGAGAGGTGAACAGATGTTGCCGCGATTGCTCCGTGCAGAATGGTTTAAGCAACCACTTTTCATGGAGCAATAATAAGTCGAGGAGTGAATTCGTTGATGTGCAATGAAAGGAGGGTGACGGTGGTTTATGAATAAGATAACCGTTCCTGGCTCTGCGGAGTGCTGCATTAATCCAACGACCAGTTCTGTCGTTGAAATCACCTAGTACCATGTCATAGCCGCCATCAATTATCCCATCCAGGAGATCACGGTTCTTGTGAATCTCTCCTGGACGAATATAGACGTTGGCTAGACTGAGGCGTTTACCGTTCTTGACGAGTATTATAACTAAACAAGACAGGGCAGGACACGAGTAGTTCAAAATGAGGGAGGATCTTAAGGAGCATTTAACTAAGGTCAAGAGTCCTTGAGTAGAAGAGGAGTGAGGAGGGGTTATATACGGAGTATAGTGGGTATAAATGTGCTTAGGGATAAACCGAGTAATGTCCTGGGGGAGACGGAGAGACCGCGTCTCCTGAAGGACTATAACATCCGCGTCTCTACCAGATAGAAGCCTAAGGGCAGAAGCACCTCCCGAATTCCACTGAAGAATATTCAGTGAAAAAAGCTCGGGCTTACTCACCATTGTGATAGATTAGTTGGAACGGGAGAAGCCAACCTAGATAGAGCCAGGAGTGGGAGGGTTGCCCTTCCCACCACTAGCTCTATCAGGGGTTAGTCCTCCCTGGGCAATATCTTCATCTCCCAGGCCATAAAGGAGCTTACCTATCTTAATAGGTGGGACGGTCCGGGCGGAAGCTCCCCTCTTCTTGGATTTCGGAATATCGGCAGCTGCCGGAATCGAAGGAGCTGCAAGGAACGCTCCCAGCAGGGGTGCCATCATTTGCTGAATTTAAGAGAGAATTGTTTTCTTAGTAGTATCTAAGAGATAAAGAATATCTTTATTGGACATTCCGTCAATAGTATTTGAATCAGAAGTAACTTTGGAAAAAGTCTTGTTTGATGGTGAAGCGGAAATGTGTCGGTTCCTATATTCTTTGAATAAGCGACAACGACGGGACCACGCAGGGTGGTCTCCGCCACAATTGTTGCAATGAGGGTTAAGGACACATCTGTCATCACTCAACAGGGAGGAACACATAGTATTCGAGCACACCCCACATCTTTTTTCTTCCTTGCAAGTGGAGGCCTAATGCCCTCACTTATGGCAACAGTTACAATGCGGAAATGTCCAGTTATTGGATTCAATCAACGTAAATTGAATATTGTAACCCATAAAAGGGTTTTAGGAATTTGAACATAGAATATGACCATTATCAAGGTCGCACGTGGCAAAAGCCACAGGTAGAGCCTCACCCGATTTGGAACGTAGAGGTCTGACAGAGGATAATTTGAAAATCTTCTTAAGCTGTTCCAAATCAGCAGATTCCAAGAATGAGGGAAAGTTGTTCATTTTTAGTGTTGCCTGAATTTGCTTGAGATCTAGAGTCCCTAATTGGGACAAAATTTTTTCAAAGTATTTCTGGTATGCCCTCATCAGGTCGTGAGTGGCGAATGAGACTCTTATAGAATTAGTTAGAATTTTTAAATTGTTAAATACTACCCGCCCGGGGTAGTCAAGCACAAAGTTTCTCAAAAATATATTAAATAAATAATGTTTTTCCACTGGCTTGCTCGAAGTAATAAATGCCAGATTATGTAGCTTTTGTAAAGGGGGAAGTTCCCCTTTTTCAGAGTTAACAACAATCGAAAAGTCACTTACTCGCTCAGTTGAACCATAATTAACTATTGAAAGTACCTTGACTTCCTTGTTGCAATTCAGAGTAAGTCCGTTGTTCCCCGGGAACATTTGAGTGTCTTGCAGAGTTGTGTCCAGGTCGGAAAACTTCTTTTTGCAATTGGCTTCTGGATCTTCTAAGTGCTTTGTATATTTGAAAAAAAATCGAGTTTTATTCTTTACACTATTGAATAACAATTGTCTTATTCAAAAAAGACGCTTAAATACAAACTAAGTTACCACAAACTTTTGATACGCTACTCAGGTTACAAGATATAATACAGAAAATGAAAACAAATGTAGAAACCACGAGGTCATCATAAGAGATGCGCAAAATAGATTAAAAAGTATTTTGCACAATGCTAAACCAAGTTTCGCAAGCATCGTACAGAAAGAAGTTGCTCGTACTGTTTTAGATACTTTAAATGTTAAACGATCTTCGTCCTCACCGCTTTATATCATGTGAGTGTGCTCAGAACAAGCTCAACGGGCGTCTATTCTTATGGTAAAAGAGCTTGACAACTCACTCGACAACGACAGTGTGATAAAGAGCATGTGCTCTCAAATCGGTGTTGAAATGTCTTCATCCACAAGGATCAAAACTCGGCGCATCCCACATAAGCGTGATGATATGCCAGCATGGCTAATGGTCACTGTTAGTGAGCCTACTGTAGAGATAATGTTTGCTAGACGTCATCTTCTTATGAATATTGAAAAATTTAAAACGGTTTATGTAAGTTAAGATATATGGGTCCGGATTTGTAACAAGAGATGCGCATAATAAATTAAAAATAGTTTTGCACAATGCAAAACCATCGAGCATCGTACGGAAAGAAGTTGCTCGTACTGTTTTAGCTACTTTAAATGTTAAACGATCTTCGTCCTTACCGCTTTATATCATGTGAGTGTGTCCGAACAAGCTCAACGGGCGTCTGATCTTATGGTAAAAGAGCTTGACAACTCACTCGACGACGAAAGTGTGATAAAGAGCATATGCTCTCAAATCGGTGTTGAAATGTCTTCATCCACAAGCATCAAAACTCGACGACTCCCACATAAGCGTGCTGATATGCCAGCATGGCTAATGGTCACTGTTAATGAGCCTATTGTAGAGATAATATTTGCTAGAGGTCATCTTATTACGAATATTGAAAAATTTAAAACGGTCTTTGAAAGTCCAGATTTATAAGAGTCCAGATTTGTAACAAGAGATGCCCAAAATAAATCAAAAAGGGTTTTGCACAATGCTAAACCATCAAGCATCTTACAGAAAGAAGTTGCTCGTACTGTTTTAGATACTTTAAATGTTAAACGATCTTCGTCCTCACCGCTTTATATCATGTGAGTGTGCTCAGAACAAGCTCAACGGGCGTCTATTCTTATGGTAAAAGAGCTTGACAACTCACTCGACAACGACAGTGTGATAAAGAGCATGTGCTCTCAAATCGGTGTTGAAATGTCTTCATCCACAAGGATCAAAACTCGGCGCATCCCACATAAGCGTGCTGATATGCCAGCATGGCTAATGGTCACTGTTAGTGAGCCTACTGTAGAGATAATGTTTGCTAGACGTCATCTTCTTATGAATATTGAAAAATTTAAAACGGTTTATGTAAGTTAAGATATATGGGTCCGGATTTGTAACAAGAGATGCGCATAATAAATTAAAAATAGTTTTGCACAATGCAAAACCATCGAGCATCGTACGGAAAGAAGTTGCTCGTACTGTTTTAGCTACTTTAAATGTTAAACGATCTTCGTCCTCACCTCTTGATATCATGTAAGTGTGCTCAGAACAAGCTCAACGGGCGTCTATTCTTATGGTAAAAGGGCTTGACAACTCACTTGACAACGACAGTGTGATAAAGAGCATGTGCTCTCAAATCGGTGTTGAAATTTCTTCATCCACAAGGATCAAAACTCGGCGCATCCCACATAAGCGTGCTGATATGCCAGCATGGCTAATGATCACTGTTAGTGAGCCTACTGTAGAGATAATGTTTGCTAGACGTCATCTTCTTATGAATATTAAAAATTGAAATGTCTTCATCCACAAGGATCAAAACTCGACGCCTCCCAGATAAGCGTGCTGATATGCCAGCATGGCTAATGGTCAATGTTAATGAGCCTAATGTAGAGATAATGTTTGCTAAAGGTAATTTTCTTATGAATATTGAAAAATTTAAAACGGTTTATGTAAGTCCAGATTTATCTTTCAACAAGAGAGATAAGTTCTCAAGTGCAACCGTGGAATATATCTACGAGTGAAATAAATTCTTCTATAAGTAGGCTGAATTTGGAGAAGGAGAAATTTCAATATTCAAATTTATGACTAGACAGCATCATCTCCACAGGCACTGAAAGGAAGGGAACACTGCGCTTGCTTCTTTATAACGTTTAGGTTCTTAGGACTTCGCTAAGTGAAGGCATAGCTAAATGGTTTAATAATTTAGATATAATTATCCTGGTAGAAACATTACTTACTGACAAATAAATTGCTTACTGACAATTTATATTTAATGAAAGACTTTAGTCTTACATTTTGCAAATTTAATTGAAGTCATTTCTGATTTCAAATTAAATCAGCGTTGGTAGGGGAAGAATCTTCATTTAATTTGAAAACCTACCTATTTTTTGCAATTAATTGCAACCAAACATTCCTTTGATAAGTGGGTCATCCGTGAGTCTGATTATTCTAAAGCAGTAGATTCTCCTGAAATATAATCATTGCTTCGCGCTTTATCCAAATCTAGATTTAGTAGATATTAAAGAAGCGTTAGTAAAATTAATATTGTACTGTATTATATTATATTATAACACTATATTCCTATATTATAATGGAATCCAAAATTATATAAAAATCTAATAAAACCTAGGTTCATATGTGGTGCTTTTAAATGTACATTAAAACCACTTTCTGTCCATATGAATAAAATACTTAAAGTAATTAAAGCGCACTTCAAAAAATATTGTAGGGTAATCAAAATTAATACAGGTATAAAACACTATTTCAGTATTAATTCTACAAAAGAATTTTTTGAACAGATAAAAGGAATAAATTTTCAAAATATAGATACATACGATTTTAGTACGCTTTATACAAATCTAGATTTAGTAGATATTAAAGAAGCGTTAGTAAAATTAATTAACCTTATATTCGGAAAAAGATATACATATATATGTTATAATAATTATAACGCCTATCTAACAAAAATTAAACCATCAAATAAATATAAATATATGGATAAATATGTTTGAAGACTGAAGTGGAGAAGGGTTCCATGTGAACATTAATTGAACATGGTTCAGCCGATCCTAAGAGTATGTGAAATTCAGTGATTAGTGTGGAGCTTTCAGCTCACGCAATCGAAAGGGAATCGGGTTAATCTTCCCGAGCCAGGATGCGGATTATGTCATGTTTCTTTGAAATGTGGCAAAAACGGTAACGTTGACAAACCCAGAGACGCCATGCGATGTTCGGGGAAGAGTTCTCTCTTCTTTGTTAGGTAACATATCCCTGGAAACGAGTTATTCGGAGACAGGGACTAATTGCCGTATTGCGACGCGATTACTGCGTAGCACCGTGCACATCGTGTGGTTCATAAAAATCTGGGGGCGTGATATTAGTCTCGTTCCTGATCGTACCTAATTCCGCAGCAGGTCTCCAAGGTATATAGCCTCTAGTTGATGGGGTAAAGTAGGCAAGGGAAGTCGGCAAGATAGATCCGTAACTTTGGAAAAAGGATTGGCTCTGAGGACTGAGTTGATCGGGCTGTCGCAAGAGGGAGGCGGTAGCATTTGGGGACTGATCGATGGCGTTGCCGCAAGGTAGCGTTCTGAGGTCGGACCCCGATGCCTTCTGTCCTTTCGACGGCTTCAGCTTTTCGGTGCATGGTACTTTGTGCTGTGTACAGTAATCGGTTAGCGTCGAACAGTCAAACCAGAACTGGTACGGACAAGGGGAATCTAACTGTTTAATTAAAACAGAGCATTGCGATAGCCGTCACCGGTGTTGACGCAATGTGATTTCTGCCCAGTGCTTTAACCCAAGCGCGGGTTTCTAATAAATTCTTTCTAGCCAAATGCCTCGTCATCTAATTAGTGACGCGCATGAATGGATCAATGAGATTCCCACTGTCCTTGTCTGCAGCCCAGCGAAACCACAGCCAAGGGAACGG
>WNNJ02003387.1:0-25717 GCA_012934845.2 Pomphorhynchus laevis | reverse complement strand
CTGGTTCTAAGGTAAATGTTCTTTGTGGGATGCAACTTGCGTAGACACTATGGCTGTCAGCAATGTCGGACACGCTGCACTGCAAGCAGGAGGAGCGGCCACAGCAGCAGAGAAACTTAAGCGACAGAAATACCGCGACCTATTCCAGTCCAATTATTTTCTTTCCTTCGGAGTCGAAGTGGAGGATCCCTGAACACTCTTGAAATCTGAAGCTGATCAATGAATTAACAATCTTTAGACCGTTTTTCGCTTAGGCTGGCGAAATCCTCTCTGAAGATTTAATGTTTGATAAACTGCGATGGTAGCATGCATATAAGTTCCATCAATATACCTACTACATATATACCAGAATTGTATCTTTCTTTTTACCAGAAAGTATTACAAAAAAACCTTTAGTGCACGACATCCAAAATTTCTTGACATGAAAAAAATAATAATACACAAGTTTCTCTTGTCAACTACTGGTCTGGGTGTTGGGTAGTAAAGGCAGTTTACGAATCAAACTATTCCAAACATTGTGATTCCAGGCTACAGATTAGAATTTTCTTTCAAATAACCCAAGGTATTCTTCAGCTAATTTCGGAATTTGATCTCCACATCGGTACCAAGGTCTACCTCGAGGTATATTTCCAGAAAATCCGGCCTGAAAAACTCCCCGAGGAAGGTGATCCCAATACATTCTCAGGGCGTGTCTTATCTACCTAAACTGACTTTCTTTGATGTAGAGAAGCAGCGACTATACTCCGAGTCCATCTCTAATGACCGAATTCCTAATATTATCTCTAGGGTTAAGACCAGCCACACCGCGAAAGAACCTCATTTTGGTCGTCTATATCCGAGATCTTATCTATTCAATCATGACCCAAAGTTTATGACCATAGGTTAAGATAGAAACGAAGATCGGGTAGTAAACCGAAAGCTTCGCATAAAGATTCAACTCTAGCTTAAGCACGATATAGAACGGACCAATGAACGCATTGCTGCGTTAACTAAACAGATCTCCATATCCCTAATGTTTATTCCGTGCCTCAAGAACAATACCTCAAGATACTTGAATTCATCCACATAAGTAAGAAATTTTCTCAATCCGGGTTAGAATTTAGTGCACGATGTATTTTTAATTTTTCTTGATTTGATGATGCAAATGATTTTATAATACTTGGATGAGCGTTTATTTAAATGTTCAAATTTAGAATAAAAGATTTTAATGATATTTTAAGATGCGATCCCTTTTTATTTTATAAATTTTATTTTCTAATTCATAGCATAGACATGGGACGATTTGTCAAAATAATTAACGGGTTTCAATTATTCTCCAAAAAGATAAATGTTTGTTATTTAATAATATTTAATATTTATAATTAAACTACCATTTATAATAATGAATATTGATTTAACATTAATGTATATGATAGCTAATTGAAGCTATTACCGTTTGATCGAACGTTACCAACTTCCGTTTCTGTAATGCAGATAATCACTTGTTAATGATATCCTCATATCATATGTTCATTGTAAGGAATTCAAATTTTTAATATAATTTAGTTATTTTTTTAATATTTCCGTATTACATTCTTTCATAATTACATGTTTTCAAAAAGATTTATTCTTTTCTTTTATTTAGTAACGATAACAATTTTGAAATAAGCTTTGCTGCTGACGATACTTTTACCCGCACGCAACCATTTATACCCGAATTTGATGTTGAGACTGGACAATCATGGCACTATCCAATTGACCTTCCTCAACGACAATATCAATATAATATTGTACAGAAGTCACTTTACAAAAATACGCTAGTAGTCCTTCCAACCGGTCTTGGGAAAACATTTATTTCCTCGGTCGTTATGTATAATTTTCATAGATGGTATCCTCAAAGTATAGTTTTATTTTTGGCACCAACGAAACCATTGGTGTCACAGCAGACTTTGGCATTTCGTCAAGTTACCAATCTACCGAGCGATGTTATTGTCGAAATGACAGGTATTCTACAACTATTTACATATTGATATTTTAAAGTTAAGCATTTAGAGTTTTAATTAACTTTGATCTTTTACAATTCTGTACAACCTTTTAAACTTATAACAACGGTTTAACCGTTTTACAAAACGGTTAATTCTTAGTATTCTCTAAAATATTTTTATATTATAAACCATTTGCTAATTTAAATCAATTTCAACTATTCATCAGGCTTTTAATGTTTCACTTCACAAAATGTTAGCATTTCATGTAATACAATATGGTAATTAAATATTTTAGTTGGATCTTTCTCCCTACAAATTTAAAAAAATGCGTTTGTGTGCATATCCCAAATTCACTTCAACACCTTTACCTACATTTACAATATTACACATGCATTTGTGTTATCTATACTTCTAACACCTTGATCCTTACCTCACAACGTCGTTACCAAAACTCCAACCCTGATCCTTGATTTGTACTTAACATTTGCTTTCATCTTATCTAATCGCATAGAACAGAAATAAATTTAAAGGTCCCGTAATGTGGCGTGAAGCTGTTCACTTTTAAAGCTGTGTTCCAATTAAACAATATTTTATATTTGAAAATATAGAAAATAAATCTGAATCTGATTTTTGCTTTTGTAGTGTTTCTATAGATCTTAAAATATTATTTTATATTATTCAAAAATTATATATATTTTCATGTAACCTCATCGATTTCTAATATAAAACGTCGACAGTTGTGAATAATGAATATTTTTATATATTTTAATGCATTGAACTATTTACATAATTACATATTTGATGCAAATCGAATTGCATACGGTATTATGATTTCAGGATGCGTATTTTATCTAAAGAACCTAATTTAATGCTTAATAAATGATCAATGATGCTTTTTCGACAATGATTTAAAAATTAATTTATTAAAAGATTGATTAAGAAATAAGTAAAGATAAGTTTATTAATAAAATTTCACAACGCGGAAGTTTGTAAGATATCACTGAAAGAAGTGATATCGCGCAAATGTCGTTCCGTGACAAAGCCTACAAACATTTCAGACGAAAATGTGATGACACTTTGAATTTATGTGGTAGCGAGCATCAATTTAATAATGTAGAAAATCACAAAGTTAATGGAGAGAGCATGCCCCAGTAGTGTCTTTTACTAAGCATTGCAGCAGTTATCACAAGTGTGATAATCTTACTGCAATAGGTAGGTGGTTGAATCTATCGTTTGATGACCTGACTATAGGTCAGTAGGTCGTTGAATCTATCTACGTCTGATACGAAGATTTACTTCTATAATTGAAGATTTAACTATATAATAGATTTACTTCTACATAAGAGAAGTAAATTAATAACGCCTTTTTGGGTATATATTAAGTACTATAATATATTAATATTTTAATAGTATTATATTATATATTGTATATATTATATAACACTATTTTATATAATAATGTTATATTAAATTATATAATAATATATAATATTAAAGTATATAATTATATTATGTAATTAATTATTATATAATTATATTTATAAAAGTTATCATATTTATATTAGTAGGAAAAGTTGTTTAATTAAAAATTGTGTTGTAGATTAATTAATTTGATTTAAAAATAGAATTTATTTAAAGATTAATAAAGAAATAAGTAAAGATAAATTTATTAATAAAATATCACAACGCGGAAGTTTGTAAGATATCACTGAAAGAAGTGATATAGCGCAAATGTCGTTCTGTGACAAAGCCTACAAACATTGCAGACGAAAATGTGATGACATTTTGAATTTATGTGGTAGCGAGCATCAATTTAATAAGAAGAATCGCCAGCTACATGTTGGTGAACCTTCATGACAGAGCTGACGTTTTTCGGTAAATTTTGATTTGCATTGTATCAAGTTTTGAGTAAATCTATTGTTCTTGCGGAAGGAAGAATTCTCGATATTTAATGAGTCGTCTTGGTTGCTTCAAGTATGTGATGCCTATATCCGTTGAACTAATACAGTCTTTACTTTCATTAAGTGAAATAATTGTTTTTCTGCTATAAAACATAAAGACGCTATAAGAACACAAAAGATCTTGGTATATCCAACCCAGAATATATCAGTACCTTGTCAGCTATTATTGATCATACAAAATATAACTAAATACAACTCTTCAATTGTATAGTACTCTTTCAAACGTCTATGTTCATATAATATATCTGCTGCATTCGGATGTATTGAGTGTCAATTAAATATAGTGTCAATCAAGTATATTAAATAGATTAATTAATAGTTATCTAAAATATTTTATTAATCAATAAATGATTTATTATAAGGTCAATAATAGGTCAACAAAAGTATAATTAATTCAATTTTTGATTTAAAAATATACGTTGTTTGTACAAAATATAGTTAATTATGTGTTGATTATATAATACGTGAATTACATATGATTATGTGAATTATGTATCTAATCTCTTATATTAATTATAAGTACAATTATAATATATTTATTATTACATTACCGTTAGATGCGATATTACCATAATAGGTCAATAATAAGTTAATTAATAATTACTATACTCGATTAATTAATAATTAATAATTAATTATCTAATATATTGATAATCAATAGTTGATGTATTATTAAGTCAATAATTTGTCAACAATAGATTAATTAATGAAATTTTTGGATTAAAAAGGATACGTTGTTTTCAGTCATTGCAAAATATAGTTTATTATATATATGTCTATATTGATATATAATAAGTTAATAATAAGTTAATAAGTCATAAATATACTGAATCCTCTATTTAAAAAAAAACAAAAATTATAATAAATTGTGTCAAAGTCTTGTCTATCGCTCGTCCTATCAACCGTGCCCAGAACGCAACTAGCGTTACAGCGTTGGATGGCAACGCTTAGCCGTTGTAGCAAGAAATCCGTGGACCGCCGCTCTCCGTTTTTATGTTGTATCCATGTTTTGTTTTTCGGTATTTTCTTTATATACTTGATTAATCAATAATTAACTTTAAAATAATGATTTTCTATTTTATTGTTTGTTTTAAAAATGCCTGATGTTCAATTTATGTTGTATCTATGCTTTGTTTTTCGGTATTTTTTAAGTATAAATGCGGGGCACATCAATGCTTGTACTTTTGTATAAATGTTAAAAAACTAAAGTTTGTGAACATTTAAAATTTTAATCCTTATGATAACATGAGCTATCGAAATATTGTACTGTTAAATAAGGGTAATTTTTTCTTCTTCGTTCCTTTAAAACTATCTAATGTTGAGACTTAAAATTGATATCAAGAGAATATAATAATATTAATATTAAATATTTCTAATTAATTGAAGTAAACATTTACTTTTGTAAACATTAAAAACATTTACATTTAAAAACCTTTTGGTTTTAACAAAAACCAAAAAAGTTTAAAATTAGGTAATTTTAAATAATATTTATTATTTAATAATTTAAATAATCTCGACTTACCCATAATAGGTAATACACAAAAAATTTATCCATGAAAGATTACTCCGGAGAAGAATTGATTCAGTTTAAAATTCAAATTTAAAATTATATCATGCAAATTGGTGAGTCCAAATTTACAAATTTTCAAATTCCTTTTAAGGTTCAACTAACCAGATAGATCGGGTTAAACTATGGCTTAACAAGGGTTCAATCTTTATGCTTACTCCTCAGACTTTACTTAACGACCTTAACATAATAACAGACATTGCTAAATCTATTAAATGTATAGTTTTCGACGAAGCACACAAGGCGACCGGAAACTACGCTTATTGCCAAGTATGTCAAGTATTTTTGGTTTCGTAAAGAAATTTTAATTTAAATTAACTTGTATTTTATAAATTATAATTAGTTATAATAATTAATTTCTTATTAATTATAAATTTTTTATTTTTATAATAAATTTAATTTATATTGGAAAAATACGTAAAAATCATGACTTAAAAGTTACATGTACTCAACAATATTGGAAAAATACGTAAGTACTAATGATTTCAATTTTAGATCTTTTAAATGTAACAGAAAAATTGTATAGTTTGTGATGTTATAAATAATAATAATTGTATCGTAAGTAATACGACAAACAAATGTTTTTCATTAAATATTAATGATAATTGTAACTGCAATACCGCAGGTGTAGTGTATCTAATACAATGTACATGTGGATTGCAATATATAGGAAAAACATATCAAATGTTAAAAACTAGGTTTAGGCAACACATATATAATATACCGTATAATAGTCAAACTATATTTCATAAACATATGAGATTAATAGGACATGATATTAAAAACTGTAAATTATTTATTTTAGAACATATTATCGAAGAAAACATTTCAATATTAAATCAAAAACTATTAGAAAAAGAAGATTTTTGGATTAAAACGCTTAATTCTATGTACCCATTAGGATTAAATGAAGTGGTACAAGGAATTGGCAGAAGTAGTATAATACATAATAAACAACTATATTATAATAATCCGGTTAAACGCAAACCAAGAAATCGTGGAGATAAAAGAAATAAGAAAAATAAACTTAAAAATATTAAAAAAGATATGTAAATAAATGAATAATTAGAAATGTTAAAACAACTTTTAAGAGATAATAAACTAAAAGATCTTTATGTAAATATAAGAAGTTTTTCTAAAGATATCATATGTTCAATAAATCAAAAATTAATTAACGACTATGATAGGCTAAGTTGTATAATAGACAGTTATTGTAATACAAAATACTATAATCGTACAATAAATGTTAATAATAACAATAGAAAATATACATTAACCATAAACTTCATTAATAAATGTATAGATAACATAAATATAGTCGGACTTTTAAATAATTCTAAAAGTAAAGAAATAACAGGGTCAGATTTAAGTAAATATATTCCTAAAATAAGGTATAAACCCCTACCACCATTAGGGCGAAAATCTTGTAATTATAATAAAGAATTAAAATCAATATGTAACGATAATATTAGAAACATAATGGAAACAGAATGCAATTGTAAAAGTCTTAGTTCTGATAAAATAAATGAACATATATGTACCCATAATCTAGAATTAATTGAAAATTGTGAATTAAGAAAGCTGCTATCAAAAGGGTATAAATATAGATTAAATAATAACAACGACAAAAATAAAATTTACAATTCGTTATATAATAACTTAAATGATTACTTTAGTAAGCTGATTAATAGTGAAAGCTCGAATATATCTAAGATTAACATTTGGAAAGATTATATATTTGATAAAATTAAAAATAAAATGAAAATAACAAACAATTATAAAAGGAAAGATAAAATTAATAAAGATATGTATAAAGAACTTACTAAATTAAAGGATAACTATATAATAACAACTATTGAAAAAGCTAGTAATAACTTTGTCTTCATACGCAAAAAACTTTATTATGATATACTAATGAAAGAGCTTAATTCTAATGATTCAAATGTAAATCCAACATATGAACGTAGTGAGTTGAGTTTAGAAACAATTATTACAAGTCACTGTTCTATAATGGATAAAAAGGGTATAAAGGTTGAATTTGATAATAAAACTATACCTATATTATATTGGAATCCAAAATTACATAAAAATCCAATAAAACCTAGGTTCATATGTAGTGCGTTTAAATGTACATTAAAACCACTTTCTGTCTATATGAATAAAATACTTAAAGTAATTAAAGCACATTTTAAAAAATATTGCAAGGTAATCGAAATTAATACTGGTATAAAACACTATTTCAGTATTAATTCTACAAAAGAATTTGTAGAACAGACAAAAGGAATCTATTTTCAAAATATTAATACATCCGATTTTAGTACGCTTTATACAAATCTAGATTTAGTAGATATTAAAGAAGCGTTAGTAAAATTAATTAACCTTATATTCGGAAAAAGATATACATATATATGTTATAATAATTATAACGCCTATCTAACAAAAATTAAACCATCAAATAATATAAATATATGGATAAAATTGAATTAATAGAATCCTTAAATATTTTGATAAATCAAAATTATTTGAAAGTAGGGACATCTATATTTAGACAAGTAAAAGGTGTTCCAATGGGTGGTAATAGTAGCCCAATTATAGCTGACTTGTTTTTAAGCTTTATAGAATATGAATTTGTTCATAACTGTGTAAAAACTAAATCTAAACAATATAAATATATGAAATATATGTTTCGATACATTGATGATATATGTGTATTTAATTCTAATAATTTTTATTCAATTAGTGAGCACATTTATCCAGAAAGCCTTATTCTTAACAAAACCAATATTAATGATAAAGAAGGTGTATATCTAGATATGAACATTAAATTAACATTAACTAAAACTACTATTAATTTATATCGTAAAGATGACATATTTAAATTTACAAGAAACATATTTTTGCATGAGCATTCATGCATACTATATAATATAAAATATAATACATTAAATAATGAAATTTTAAGAATTGCAACAATATGTAATGATATTGGCTTTCTTCAAAATCATTTAAATAATTTAATAGATACATATTTTAAACTAGGTTACTATAAAAATAACATCAAGCAGAAAATAGTAAGAATATATAAATCAACACAATAATATAAAGAATAAATTTAAACTCTTAAGTGGCAAATTTTTATGGATGGATAATAAATAATATACTTTGTATTAGAATAAGATACTAGATAGTTTTATCAGAGGAAATACGTCCTTAGCACGTATTTGGCCCCGCTGCTATGTTGGGTAGAGGAGTTAGGGGCCGAAACCTGATAGCATAGCAGTTCCTCCTGATGACCTCTAATTCTTATTCTGATACAACGTCTGTTATTTATTAGTCAATTCATAAAAATGACGTTTATTTTAAATTTTATTTTTTATTTTTTATTTTTATTTTTATTTTTTAACTTGATTAAAATTATAGAAAATCTTATAACAATGATTTATTTTATTATTTAATTATTAAATTTTGATTTAGCATTCTTATGTTTTGTTTATTTTATAATTATATAACAATACGTAGACTCAGTTAGCTGATTTAATTAATTGAAACTTTTTGAATTAGAATTATTATTAATTTAATTATTAATTGTCTAATTATCATTTTAGTTGTTTAGATTTTTTATCAAACCATTTAGTGATTATCTATTAATTCATAATAATTTTTAATTTATAATGTAACCTAACTTGTATGAAACGAGAAAATCGTTTTGCTAATCAAATCAAGGAGGTATTTATTCTCAAGTATATATATTTATATAATTTTATGAAAACTATGTAAATTTATTAATTTACGTTTTGGTAATTTCAAGATAATTCGGAAAAAATATAAAAATAAAAATTCGTTTCTACTTTGAATTTTACTTTAAAAATTATTTTTTTAAAAATAAATTTTGACTGCATTGGCGACAAATTCTATGATAATCATCAATTATTGAGCCGTTTATTTTTAGCAATTCACTGGTATAAACGACTTAGATAAATCTATCGGGATAGAGTGAACAATGTACACTCAAGTTTAAAAATCAAGTTCAAAACTTGGTGTTTGCTAATTAAAACCTAAACTTTAACTTATTACTTAACTTATTACTAATTATATTAGGATATATAAATAGTTAAAATAGGATCGACACATTTTAACATTTATATTTTAAAGAATCAATTAAATATAATTTCAAAAAATAATGTTTTTAAATAATTTACAAAATTAAATATTAATAATAAATTCTTAATTATTAGTAATTAATTATTTTAAATAATGATTTAGATTATCCGTACACTAATAAAACACACGCGAAATTTCCGAGTTCTCGCTTTAAGTGCAACACCAGGGACGGATATACAAGTAAGTTAGGATTCTAGTTTAATTACATTAGATTCAAATAGTTTATATGCTCGATTAACCTATTTATTTAAATTATCTAAGTAAACATGTCCCTGATTGTCGATGTTAATGTGTCAAATGTACATAGTTCAACTGACAAGTGGTTAAACATATTTGCCAATCTTTTTTTCTCACTAATTAATTTCACTAATTGATTTCACTAATTTTGGCAGCGAGATTGATGTAAAAATTAGCGACAAAGATTGTTACTCTATTATGGTAATTCAATTAAAAAACATGGACAGCAAGTTCGTCTGTAACGTGATGAATTTAAAATGTGCATTAAAATGTGCATTTTATAGTTGAATGCCTTAATGCTATGCAATTAATTAAGCTGGTAAAATTATAATGACTTGGATTTAAATCTTTAATTCAAAAATGTATGAAAGCATCCATCAAATGATCACCAAAGCGGTTTGAATGAGCAGGTTTCTTGTGTACCTACATATGATGTAGATACAATTATCAAACATATAATGTTTGATATATTTGTGTTGTATCGTTTTGTATTTCTGCTTAGAGTATTATTTTTGTTTAGAAATAAAACTAATATTTTGCTAAATATAAGTTTTTAAATATAAAGCTTTTGATCAGTTTTAAAATCAGTTGCTGCTAAATAATTTTTTTGTCGCTATAATCCTTCGCAGTAATTTTTCGTAGTATTCTTTCGAAGTAATTCTAAAGAGTAATCCTTCGGGTTATTTAAATTAATTAAATAAGGAAGAATCAAAATAATTCTTATTTAATTTCTTTAATTTAATTTATATTTTAGTTTTTTTATAAAAAACTAGAAAGAAATAATTAAATCCTGAAGTGATGTTTTACTGTTTATTGAAAATACTGAAAAAGTTTCATATCAATTGGTATGTTAGTTCGTAATGATCATAGAGATTAATCCGAAATTATTTAGAAACTTTGATTAATCTGTGTTTATTACTGAATGGCTTTTCTTAATGAAAATAGTAAACACTAAAAATAGTAAATAATTTTAAATAAAATAATAATTATTAATAAAATAATAATTATTATTTTACATAAAATAATAATTTATATAATAATATATTTTTTAAATAATCCAACCTTTGGTAGTTTTTTAAAAACCTTTGGTATTTAAATAAAGTTTGTATAACAAATAATAAATCACTTTCAAAAATAAATAATTTACTTTCAAATAATAAATAAGTTTATTACATAAAATAATAATTTATATAATAATTTTAATAATCAATATTACTTTTAATTTTTAGTCAATTCAGCAAGTTGTTACGAATTTACTAATAGCCAATATTGAAGTCCGAACTGAAGATTCTCTTGATGTCCGTCCGTACATAAAAGAAAAGTCAATTGAAACCATTATTGTACCGCTAACAACGTTGATGAGAAACACCATTAATTTATTATCCAAGGTTTTAGATTTTGTTTAATTTTGAATTTTTTTATACTTGGTGTAGATGATATCGCCTTACAAAAGCAGGTTGGAATCAGCTGGCTTAATTCACAAGCGATGTATGTATCGCTTCTCGGTTTTACAAGCGCGCAATTTATTTAAGTTACAAAAAGACAAATACTCAAAGGTACTTAAAATTTAGTTTAGATTACCAACTGTAAAATATTCTAAACACTTCTTTATTTTCAAAATAAAAGTTTTTTTGTTATTTAATTTAGTTTATTTACTTGTGTAAATAAAATAATTTAAATTTAATTGAAGTCTTCTTTTTATTTTGAGTATAGGTTGAATGTTCAAGCTTCGAAAAAGATTTCTTGACAATAATGTCTGTTATGCATGGAATTGAATTATTAAGTCATCACGGATTCAGATCCTTGTACTTTCATTTTAAGAATGCTCTATTCGGCGATAAGTCTATTCCATTTATTAAGTCACAGTTACTTCTCAATGAGGAATTCAGGAATTTATTCAATGAATTAAGGATGTGTTTTGAAAGCTGCAGGTATTTTTAATTTATAAACATTTTTGCTACACGATAGTAACTTTTTGTTGTTGTAATTTTAACACCTTTACAATTTGCCATTCATGACAAAAAAGTTTTAATTTCTTATAACTTCCTTTGTATTGAGGATTCATTAATATTTATAATGTAAAAAAATGTATTTATCCCCATAAATTGGACAATAAAAGCTCAGTTAAATTAAATTAGACTCCGTGCTGTCCGGTTATATATATCTTACATGTGGCATTATATATAACATTACATTGCTTTTGCTGTTTCCATGAGCTTCTTGTCGTTAGCATGGAATTCTCGCTTACGCTTTTGCTCGTTCCGAGAATGATGTAAATTGCTTTACTACAGATTGACATGCATCAAATAGATTAACCCGGATTTTTATTCTCAATACACTGTTGGTGAAGCTTTCGCCGTAACGAGTTCTGAAGAAACCGTTACTTTATTTTTTGAAGAAATCATTACGTACCTCTTGTTCTGGAAGATACAAATCTGCAGTAAAAAAAATCACAATGAAAATTCTGCGAATCTTTTAGTAAGCTGCTGAAAGCAACTGAGAAGCTATTGTTTTGTTAATCGTTACTAAAGGCTATCTTGGTATATAAGCTCGTTTTGCTGTGAAACGCCATTATTTAATTTTGTTTTCGGGAATCAAGTGTAAACTTAGAACGGATCAAATTTCCATAATACCACGAATAATATCTTTACAAATATTTACGAATCCTAAAAGTTTGCGCCATTTATAAATGGTTAAATCACTTTTCGTAAAATGTGAGGCTGCTATGACATTACTTCATACTTTTTTTCGAATGACGGTAGCGAACAATTGTTTTATGGTGGATGTGGAAGGTTTTATTAAATGCCATTTGCTTTATTTTATGCTATTTCAATTACATCAGATTAATTCATCATTATTAATGTGTGCAGACATGACTGGACATCCTTCTCGAGTGCATTCAATGTCCAGACTGATGTAATCAAGGCATTTCCTTTGTGAGGCTTTGCTCGAGGAGTATATTTACATAGCGGATACAATTGACAGAAGTTTCGCATTTGTACATTTCGGTTGGTACATTTTCAGCCATGATAGCAGTTTATGCAAAGCTTTTTTTGATTTGGCACACATTTTTGAAGACTGCATTCGAACGATGGCACTCGCAACAATGCGTCATGAAAGCGTTCTTATTTGCTGGGTACTCAGATTGCTTTAATGATATCGATGAACGTACTGATTTAGCAGTTCTTCGATTAATCTTTTGCTTTTTGATCGTTGCTTTTTATATTACTGATGATTAAAGCTAGTGTAACCTTTTGAGAGAGGATTTGAAGATCTGTCATCAGTAAATTCTTAAGTAGATTATGATACCTACTCGTATAGAAATTCGTATATGATGCCAGCAGTATAAGTTCACAACCTGTAGTTACCAGAAGGATTTGTTTTAAGAATGACTTTAGGGTTCACACTGACTTTTGCCCATACAATTCACCAAATAACATAAGAAGCCTTATTGATACATTCGAAATTGTAATAAGTTATCATTAATATTAAATTAAATATTTAAAATATTTTAATATTTTAATATTTATAATTTTTAATATTAAAACTTAGAGCTACAGCTGCATTTTTAATATTCAAAATGAATAAGATATTCTTATCTTGGAATAAGATACGAATTCATTTTATGGTGTTATTGAATCATTTGATAGACGCGATACAATTTTTAAGACAATAATTTAATCATTATTGTTAACCTTAATTATTTAATTGCTTAATTAATTATAATTTAATCATTAATTATTTGTTAACCTTAGTGAACATTTTGGTGTTTATTTTTGTTATGTCGGAACCTTATTTTATTATCTGATTTTTATTTAGTTATTAATTATAATTATTTTTAATTGTAAGTTGCCGGAGTTTTATATATGACGTTTATTATTACTAACTAAATCAGAGAAGTCATTTACATTTTATTATCCTACTACTATTATGTTATCAGTTACTAAAACGTCTTCTGTTTATTAGTCAGTCTGCTCTATCTGAAGAAAGAATTCATCCCAAACTTATCAAAGCGAAAGAGATTATCAAATTACATTTTGCAAATCGTAGGCACTTAAAATTAAAAAAGTTTTAATATTTAGCCCTTACAAATTTCAGCGACTAATAACAACAGTCGAATCATCGTATTTTCACAGTACAGGGAAAGCGTTCACGAAATAACCGAATTGCTGAATCGAGAGAGGCCTTTAATTCGACCGGTATATTTTACTGGTCAATCTGTAGGTTTGCGGAAGAAAGGCATTACTCAGAAAGAACAAAGTGATGTTAGTATGCACTTATATGAAATAAAAGTATTTAAAAATTTCAAAGTTTTTTATCAAATAAAAAACATATGTGGTATCAAAAATTTGAAGTTTTATTGATTAAAGTAAAGTATTTTTAATAGAAAAGTACTTAGAGGTCAATTTCATCTTCGTATTTTAAGATATTTTCCTCTTAAAGGTTATTCGCATGTTTATTGCTGGTACATTTAATACTTTGGTCGCCACATGTGTTGCCGAAGAAGGGCTGGACATTGGTGAAGTTGATCTTATCGTGTGTTTTGATACGAATAAAAGTCCAGTCAGAATGATACAGAGGATGGGAAGAACTGGACGTCGAAGAACCGGAAGAATTGTTGTCTTACTTACTGAAGGAAAGGAAGCGAATGTAAGCTTGTTTTGCATTTTCGTATTTTAATTGACATGTTCGTCAATTGAAAATTATTACATAAATGTATTCAATGACAATGAAAGTGTCAACCGCACGCGGCCGTTGACACTTTCATTGATAAATATTAATTTTCTTAGATTATATAGGATTATATTTTTTTCTTAGAAATATAGGATTAAAGCAGCTTGCAGAAAAAAAATTGTCATCAAAATTTAAATATATTTAATGCTTTGGAATAACAAAGCATTAAATATATTTACGAAGTGGATAAATATAAGAGCGTACCTGAGCATCCCATATCTGAGGAGGTCCTTGAGACTGTCCCGAAATGGCATATTTTCCATTTGGTGTCATTGTTAATGTGTTAATAATCAACTAATTTCATAATCAACCCCAGCAACACCACCAGCCATTGCGTTCATTTGAAGATTGTTTGTTCCACTTCCAATAGGTGCGCCTATTCATGTAACTTGACCACTAGTATCCCAAGATTCAGAATCATTATAGCTGATTTGATGAGATACGTGGCCAGATGGTCCATAACCAAAATCATCTATTGGTGGTGGTTGATATGCAAATAAAGCACCACTTGTCAGCTTGTAAATAATTTTAGTGACTTGTAAATGTATCACCAACTTAATATCATTCAGGTTTTGAAAAATCAACGCATAGGCAATAACATCGCCTCACATCATCATCCCGAAACTCTTTCATCTTATCTCTATCTTACTTGCCAAAGTATCATCTGTCTCATATCCTTTATTTATTAATTTGTCAATATTTCAATCAAATAATGACAAATTTACTTTATTTATTATGAATAAAGTAAATTGATTCCAATTTAATTAAACTTTACTTTAAATGAACTTATCTTAACTTTAATTAAGTTCGATTGAACAAATTTCAACCTACATTAAACAAACTCAAATATATATCATCGTATAAAGCGAAATTCTTTATGGGTGGATAATAAATAATATATTCAACAAAAAAGGCTGGTTGTGATCAACAGCCCCAAGACATACGTTTTCCAGGGATTTCTTCAAACAGTTTAAAGCTTCGACAACATGCACAATCATTGGAAATTGTTTTATATTATAATAAGGTACACCAGATAATCATTAGAGATAATTATTTTTTATCTATAAAGGGCCATTTACCTGATTCCGGTAAATGGCACTTTATAAAAGTATCAGTTGCTATTCAGTTTTTGAAAAAGTTTTAAACGATTAAGAGAAAATATTATGGATGGATGAATATTATGAATGGATCATTTAAATAATTTGATATTTTAAATAATAGATACATATTTTAAACTAGGTTACTATAAAAATAAAATCAAACAGAAAATAGTAAAATATATAAATCAACTAAATATTATTAAAAATATTTAATTCTAATAATTTTTATTCAATTAGTGAACAAATTTATCCAGAAAGCCTTATTCTTAACAAAACCAATATTAATGATAAAGAAGGTGTATATCTAGATATGAACATTAAATTAACATTAACTAAAACTACTATTAATTTATATCGTAAAGATGACATATTTAAATTTACAAGAAACATATTTTTGCATGAGCATTCATGCATACCATATAATATAAAATATAATACATTAAATAATGAAATTTTAAGAATTGCAACAATTTGTAACGATATTGGTTTTTTTCAAAATCATTTAAATAATTTAATAGATACATATTTTAAACTAGGTTACTATAAAAATAAAATCAAACAGAAAATAGTAAAATATATAAATCAACTAAATATTATTAGAAATAAATTTAAATTCTTAATTGGAAAGATTTTTATGTATGGATAATAAATAATATGCTTTGTATTAGAATAAGATTCACTAAATAATCAAATTTCATTAGAGAAAATACGTCATCGATATATCTTTGTCCCCACTGCTATGTTGAATCAAGGAATGTATTATCAGAAATAAATCTTAATTCTAATACACCTTATGCTCATTGAGTATTAGCACAATTGTGCTTATTGTTGGGTTGAGGAATATGGTCTGAAAAATGATAACATAGAAGTTCTTACTGTTGACATCTAATCCTATTCTGATACATCATCTGTTATTTATTAGTCAATTCATAAAAATTGATTTGGAATGTAAATTTCAATAATAAATTGTATAAAATCTTATATAATTATTTATTATTTATCTTTATTATTTATATATCGTTATCATATATCGTTAGATCAGTTATCTGATCTAATTCTTGTTGGAATCAACAGTTACCTAAAACTGTCTAAGTGCAATGACGTACTCGCGTTTCCGTTCCATAAATATTGCGAACTGGCAAAATATACATGATTAAAATAATCAAAATCTGTTACTCTTGTATAATTCTCTTTTATTTCTTTTATTCTCAATTATTTTTTTATTTATCTTTATTATTTATATATCGTAATAAATATAAAGCTGATCTGATTGGTAAGCTGATATGATTTGCTAATTATTTAGAATATTAAATTTTATAATATTTCATGAGTGGGATGCAAAAATTTTAATATTTTCGGGTTAATATTTTAATATTTTTTCTATTGCTTATAATTAAGAAATAGAAAATTTAATATAATTTGGCCCCACTGCTATGTTGAATCAAGGAATAGATTGTCAGAAATTAATCTTAATTCTAATACACCTTATGCTAATTGAGTATTAGCACAATTGTGCTATGTGTTGTGTTGAGGAATATAGGCCGTAACCTGATAACATACAGTTCCTCCTGGTGACCATTATTTATTAGTCAATTCATAAAAATTGACTTTTATTGTAAATTTTAATTTTAAATTTTAACTTGATATAAATTATATCAAATCTTATATTATATAAATCTGATATTGGTTTCCTTCAAATTCATTTAAATAATTTAATAGATACATATTTTAAACTAGGTTACTATAAAAATAACATCAAGCAGAAAATAGTAAAATATATAAATCAACACAATAATATAAAGAATAAATTTAAACTCTTAAGTGGCAAATTTTTATGGATGGATAATAAATAATATACTTTGTATTAGAATAAGATACTAGATAGTTTTATCAGAGGAAATACATCATTAGCATGTATTCGGCGACGCTGCTATGTTGGGTCGAGGAATAATGGCCGAAATCTACTAACATAGCAGTTTCTCCTGAGGACCTCTACTCCTTATTCTGATACAACGTCTATTATTTATAAGTCAATTCATAAAAATTGACTTAATTTTTATTAATTAATTATTAATTAATGAAATTAATTTTTATTATAAATTAATTTCCAAATAAATTTTTATGCAATAAATTGTTATAAAAAACAATTGTTATAAATTACAATAAATTATATTGAACGACTTAAAAATTTCTGCTTATTTTTATCGCCAATGAAACACTTTATTGACAATTTAAACGTTTGTGTACAAATTGTAAGGTTTTTGGTGATACTAGCAGCTATCGAAATATAAAAATAAATCTGTAAGTGTTGATCCTTCTTAAAAATTCCAAGCTTAAAATAATATATTTTAATATAAATGTTGTTATTCAATTGGAACGCTCAATCTGTAGTAGATAAATTAAACAAAATATAAAAAATTACTTTATTAATTGCTCTCTTTGATATTCCATGACATTTTAACTATTTGAATCTTTAACTTTATCCACACTCCATGCAGTGCATATCAATCACTCCAAATGTTTTGTCTAATTAGTGGTAATTAACTTTTGTGAAATAGAAATTAAATACAAAATAAAATTCATTAAATTTTTTATTCATTAAATTTTTATTTAAAATTCAAAGTAATATTCACGAGATCAATAGGTGGCCGTTATTTAAAATGATAACTTAAAAAACTTATTAAATTACAAAATTACAATTGATCTCAAAATAAAATGACGAATTACTAGCAAAGAATATGACAAAGAAATATTTACTCGACAGATATTTGACAGCATATAAATGACTTGATAGCGTAGATTTATTGTCACAATTTAAGGCATTATTAAATATAATTATAATTTGTAAATATGAAAATTATAACTCAAGTTCCTATTCATCTGAATATTGTTCTAGTTAAAATAAACTTAAATTCTGTTTGTTTTATAAAATATTTTTATAAAACATAATATAACATAATTTATGTTATATTATAATATAATATAACATAAATAATATAATCTAATATTTTTATATAATCTTACTGTTATTTTGCCTAACCAACTTTACTGCTTTTACAGAAAATATAGAAAAAATATTAAAAAATATATTAACTTATAAATTATATTAATATATAAAAACACATTTGCAGTAATTCTTATTATTTATTTATTATTTTGATATAATTTGTTATATCTTTGTTCTTTTAATTTAATTTTTAAGTCATTTACTGCTTGTAAACAAAGTAAGAAACGTATTACTTCAATGTTATCGGACAAGATCAAGAAGATTCGGCTGTATACTTGCAACCCGAGATTAGTTCCTGAACAAATAGATCCGGTATGTAAACTAATTGTGACCGCTAACAAGGCAACAGACCCTTTGGCAAATCAATCACGAGATAAATGTAATATTATCAATTAAATTGTCAAATTCAATAGAAAAATATTTTAGTTAAACGAAACGCTGTGTTAGTTAACAAGGAAGAAGTTTATTTTTGGAGAAATTGTATTAAACCTTCATCGGTAAGTTTGCATTGATTGCTTGCTTTTATTTTTATTTTTGAAGGCGTATAAAAGCGTTTTAGAAGCTGGAAATATTTGATGACTTTGCAAACCACAAAGCAAAAGGAAATTTTAATCAACAGTGGCTTTAAATCTCAAACAAATAAAGCACTTTATCGTATTATGACCTCTAATCCCAGTAGGTGTCTTTATATTTAGATATTATATTTATATTATGTCTTTATATTATATTCATGTAATATATATAAAGGAATTTATCAAAATTACAGACAAATGGATCAGATTGCGATAGTGCAGTATTTTTGTCAATTTTGAACGAGGGCATTACGAAAATCAGTTATAATTACGTGAAACTTATCGACATGGTTTAACCATTGAGAAAATAAGTAAAAATTATTTTTTAAAACGAGTAACTATATTTAAATAGCGAAATTCTGAAATTTTTATCTTTACAAAACATGGATTCAACCATGAAATCTCCGATTCTACCCAAAAAGAAATTTAATTTTTTAAATTGAACAAATTTAAATTTTTATTTAGTTTTCAAGATTCTGTTAGGTACCTCCAATAAATATAAATGAATTAAACTGTTTATTAATTTTTTTAAATAAATTTTATTTTCGAAAATTCTTTGAAAATAAAAATTGATTGAAATAGTTATTTTTTGAAACTCAGTTACAATTAAATTACTATTACTATATTCAGTTTTGTAAGTTGACTTTATCATCTTAAAAATATTAACATTTTCCTTTTGGCCATACGATATCGAATAATTGAAAAATATATGAATAAAATTGTTTATCTTTATAAATATTAAATAGTAAAAGTGTTACATGTTAATAAAAGTATAAATGTTGGATATAAATGTTAAAAATAAATATTTTTTTATCACGATTATATCAGCAACGATGTTTTTATTAAAAATGAAAATATTTAGTTAATCAATAAAATTTAATATATTAAATTTTAACTTTTGCATTCATTGTATTGATATTAGTATACAAACACTTAGATTTTATTTTAATATTTTGTTAATATTAACAATGCGAATTTTAAAGTCAATTTATCAAACTTATTATTTAATTAAAGGCGTATTATTGTAATACCCCTAATGTAAATGTTTACCCAGTGCCGCGAATATAATCCCTTCAAAATTTCAAGCTTTATTTTTATAATTTTGTCTCAACGCTCTTTGATTACGCTCATAAATATTTTTATGGATATTTTTTAAAAGACTGCTAAATTGTAACAAAGTTTTAATTCTATTTAGCATATTTGCTTAATAAACATTTGTCAACAGAAAATGATTTTATCATTGATCCAATGTACACATCACTGGACCTATTTCTAAACAAGGTACATTCATTTATGCAATAAAAAATAAGAGTTTTTGTTCTTATTTCATCATTTTGAAATAAATAATTCCCCCTGTATTGACAATAATATTATTGTTATAACATTATAATGACAATAATATCATAATAATTATATGATCGCTTGATAATTATTATAATTTATAACAATAATATTGTATTATATATGATATTATTATATTTTATATTTTATTGTATATTATATAATATTATAATTGGTCACTTGAATATTATTTAGATAATTGAATATTATTTTAGATATTTTTATCTAATAATAAGTTCATTTTTAAGATTATCTAATTTATCAACAATATGATATTCATAATTTCTCTTATCAACAAAATACACTGAACTGTCGGGAATCAGTAAAAAGTAAAAAATCATGCAAATTCTAGTTCTGTATCACGTCTTTTCTTACATGTAGTTTATTATAATTTATAATGAGTTCGTAGTTGTTCGCACCTAATCGGAACGTTAAATACTTTAGAATTTCGATTACGAGTTTTTACGAGTAAGCAAATATCTCTTAAATTAGGGAGAATCTTCAAACATTGCAAATTTGACAAATAATTTCCTCAATAAATTATTTTTAAGATTTCGATACTTTTTTATAGCGATTTATAATAAATTCCATTTTTCTGTACCCTATTTTTGTCTTTAGTAATCTTTAATCTTTAGAAAGGAAACCGTTCTAAAGGTAAATAAAAATGATAATTAATAAAAATGATACAGATTATACAGATCATGAATATGCAAAACCTTTTGCCGACACAAGAGAATTATCGCATTAACTCTTCCCCGTATTTTTGCTTGTCTCGATAAAAGCAAAATATTCTTTATTTGTCGATGCTTTGGAAACACTTAGGATTTTAGTTAACTTCTAAAGTTTTAGAATTGTAATACAATGTGTCGTTATTATAATACCTTAAATTCAATATATATTTAAAATATTATTTTATTTAGCCTTTAATAGGATCCCACATGACCATTATTCTATCGCGATACAAATGTGCGGAAAAGCTCATTTTGACTGTAATATATAATTTATATATAAATATATTTTATTTATTTATATTGATATGAAAATATAATATAAATTTTCTGATATAAATTAATTTAAATTATTTAAATTTAAGTTTTGATGTTTTTATCAGACATACAAATAAAGCCTTCAATACTCTGGAAATACTCACAAGATAAGTATTCAATACTCATTTTGTGTTAATGTAATTTAATGCTTTACATAAATATTTTTTGTTAAATTAAAATTTATTTTTAAAATTTATTCAAAATAAATTAGTTTTTTAATTTATTTTTTAAAATAAATTATATTATTTTAGTTTATTATGGATTACATAATGTATGCTTATAAATTCTTAACGGTAAATTCTTAGTTGTATTTGCGATATTTAAAATAATTAGTTTAACATTTTGCATATAATCTTACCTTTTACATTTTACCTTTTGTAAAAGTATATTTGCTTTCAAAATTTTACCATATTTAATATTTAATTCTATGTGAATTGAATATCATTTTCTCAATTGTTTTGCAAATAATATCTCGTTTATTTTTAAAATAATTGGAATAAGTTATTATCGTTGTGGATCTATTTACAATATATTGAGCCAAATGTACCTTTTTCAGTCTAGGCACTCATCAATACCAAAACCAACATCGATCCTGCCAAATCTTCCAAGTCGCAAACATCAATTAAATTTGCTGTCTAAATGTCTCAATCTTAAGGAATCTGATGAAGTTATTATTGATTTCGATTTGCCAAAAGAGCATTTTAATAAAAAATACATATGGTTCCATGATTTTACCATTAATGCCGACAACGATTTTAGAGATACAGTCATTTACCAGCGATCTGCTTCACCGATACTTGGCTCTATCGACAATAAAAATTTTAAAAAGCAAACTGATATTGAATGTATTAGAGAAAAACAAATTTTGGATAACAGTCCTTGCAAAGATTCGTCTTTTGATTTTTTCAGTTCCCAACATAATACTGCTTTTGTAATGGATTTGTCCTCAGCCATCAATGAGGCTTTAATGGACACCGAAAATATAAACAGTGATTCAGATGGAAAAATTGAGTTGTCGAATAACTGCAACGAAAATACTATATTACGAAGATCAACTGTTCTAAATATCGAATCTGATTTACAAAATGTATACTTTACAACAGAAAAATCGGACTTTGAAGACATGTTAGTGGATCCAAATGTCCTTCAAGAATGTAACAAAAGCGAAGGTATTCCAATTAAATATTCATCCGTACTGGGGAACAGTCAGCGTGTTAGTACAATTAATAAAATAAACGTAAAGTCATGTCATTTTGACGAATTCGAAAAGTCGTCTGTTGGATCGAAGAGACATCCCAATAGAGTTGCATTTAATGAGAATACGCATTCTCTTGGACACGATCCATTAACTGACATAAACCACGACTGTGATTGTCTCTCTCGAAATGATAGTTTAGATTCCAAAAGTTCTAAAATAGAAACTGATGATCAACTATACTCTAAAGAACAATCATATTGTAACACCGCTGAATCACCCAATCACATTGAAACAATTAAAAATTCTGTATTTGAAGAACAGATTGTTTCGAAATGCGACGATTTTGCAATGGACTTTGAAATGTCGCTTCCTACTTTCGAGGAATTTTATTCTACTGAGCTGAATAACATTAATTCAAATAAATCAGTTTCTATCGAAACTGTAACGAATAAAGTGTTTACATCAAAAGTAAAAAGACGCTTTCGTAAACACCAGAAGCCTTTGGCCAGACAGGTATTTGTAAATTTTAAAAATTCAAACACCATTATTATTTTTACAGATGCTGATGACTCAAGCTATAGACGAAAATGAATTCGATCTTGATGATGATATTACATCGCAATCTGATGACAACAGCTTTATAGATGATTCTCCGTCCGGCCATCACGTTTCAGACGAAGGTATGTCTGGCAAATTTCTGCAGATTTAAATAAATGCTTTGTAAGCTCTATTTGATGTCTTTACTGATTAATACGGATGTTCTTCTATTTATTAATTTGAAACAAATTACTGTGAAAGGCCGACAATCTCAACAGCGACTGCAGATTCAATTATTAATCCATAGGCGACATAAACCTATAATGTCAATAAAATTAATCGCCCTCAATGTTCCTCTATTTGCTCATTTAAGACAACATATTATAAACAGCAAACAATCTCAACAGCGACTTCAGAGTCAATTCTCAATCCATCGGCGACATATAAACCCATGATGTCGACAAAATTAATCGCCCGCAATGTTCCTCTATTTGCTCATTTAAGACAAAATATTATAAACAGCAGACAATCTCAATAGCGACTTCAGAATCAATTCTCAATCCATCGGCGACATATAAACCCATGATGTCGACAAAATTAATCGCCCGCAATTTTCTTATATTTGCTCATTTAAGACAACATATTACAAACAGCAGACAATATCAACAGCGACTGCAGAGTCAATTCTCAATCCATAAGTGACATATAAACCCATGATGTCGACAAAATTAATCGCCCGCAATTTTCTTATATTTGCTCATTTAAGACAACATATTACAAACAGCAGACAATATCAACAGCGACTGCAGAGTCAATTCTCAATCCATAAGTGACATATAAACCCATGATGTCGACAAAATTAATCGCCCGCAATGTTCTTCTATTTGCTCATGTAAGACAAAATATTATGAACAGCAGACAATCTCAATTTTAATAGCTGCTGATGAGTAAATGTATTCTCAATCTATAGACGGCATCTATACCCATGATGTCGACAAAATTTAGCGCCCCTTCATCGGATAATAGGTTCCCATTACAGTCATCTGATTTTTTATTATCACACCGCCAATTAAAGATTTGATTCACTGCTAATATTTAACAAATTAATTTAGTACTCTTTTGAATTACTCCTGATAGATCCGTTTAGCAGATTAATGTTTATTGATATATAAATTGTGATACACACAATTTATAATCGAATTTAGTTTGATCTACCTCTGCTGAAGTTGCATTTATTCAATAAGTGTGAACACTTTCGTTAGGATGTGTAAATTAGACATGTTTTTAAGATAAATTTATTTATTTTCAATAATAATTTATCTTTAAGATTACGCCATGTATGTAACGTCATTACGTAAAGAAGCGTTCAATGTTAGTCAATTTAAAGGGGAAGTCCAATCAAAGTATAAGGAGCTAAAGGAAAATGAATCAATTGATTCCCAAGATTGTTATATATTGGATAGCTTCTGCGTTGATTCAGCTGGTACGTATCTACTAGATTGGCCTTTCCTGTAACTTTCATTTTTTTATCAAAATGTAAGAGAAAGAAATTACAACGCTTTTTGTCATTATTGTTTTATTTGATCTAAGACATTATGTAGAGAGATTTCTGGTTAATCTTTGAATTTCTTTATATAAAACAAATCTCTTTCACTTCAATATCTTTGTTTCACATATAAAGTGTAGATCTGGAAGGATATTGTGTCATAAGATTTTTTATCAAAAATAAAAAATAAAAAATTATTTTGGATACAACTGTTTCGAATTGGAAAAAAATCGCTTGAATTAAACACGTTTACCCTATATTTGTATTTTATGCTCCGTAAAATAATTCAATTACTTTAATAGCAAACCAATTAATCTACTAAAGTTATCTTACACGCCGCTTAATATGGGAGGCGATAATACTGTAGGACATATTAATAGTATAATCTAGCCATTTATTTTTCATTAAATGGGTTTCATACTTATCATGTTGGAAGGAAATACTGAAAAACAGTTTTTACATGCATTGATGCTAGGCATATCAGTTATTGAAAATATATTTCATATAAATCTTGGTTTTCGGTAAACGAATTGTTGATTTTTAAGGTTACCATTTTCCTTAAGTACAAAAAAGAACAAACACGATTTATTAATTTAGAAGTTGTTGGACAATGTTTCAAATGTTTCGTATGTAGCTTTATCTTTCAGTAAATTTATCGAAAATATTTTTTTTATAAATTTGCACGCATCATTTTTAAGCAAATGACGTGTGTAAATTTATTATCATCATGATGAGTAACGATTATA
>WNNJ02003386.1:0-42868 GCA_012934845.2 Pomphorhynchus laevis | reverse complement strand
ACTGATGGTAGTTCACCCTACTGATAAATGCTGCCGGCTACAATCTGCTCGTCTAGGAGTGATAAAGAAGTCTGCTCTATTTGTAATCGATTTTCGGTTTTTGGCTAACTTATTGATTATAAAACTGTACCTTGTAAGATCCAGGAGCACAGTGTGAACCATTCAGCTCTTAAATTATAAAAATGTATCGTCCAAAGGATCCTGTGAGAAAACAACCAACGACAGCAACTAAATTTCCTGCTGAATTAAATTAGGATTGTCCGGAAATCGCATGGTTAGTTTAAAGAGGCTAGGTCAATACTACCACGTTAGCAAATTCTCGGAAATGCCTATTTAATATGTCACAAGGCAGCTGAAACGACAGATGGTAGTTCACCCTACTGATAAGTGCTGCCGCCTACAATCAGCTCGTTTAGGAGTGATAAAGATGTCTGCTCTACTTGTAATCGAACTCCGGTTTTTAGCAACATCTACAATTATGAAATTTAAGCTTATTAGCTCCCGGAGCACAGTTTAACACAATCAAATATAAAATTATAAAAATGTATTTTCCAAAGGATGATGTTGCAAAGCAAGCAACGACAGCAAATAAAATTCCTGCCGAATAAAATAAGGATGGTCCGGAAAGCACATGGTTAGTTTAAGGAGGCTCGGCCAATGAAAAAACGTTAGCAAATTCTCGGAAATGCCTATTTTATATGTCACAAGGCAGCCGAAACGACTGATGGTAGTTCACTTTACTGATGAGTGCTGCCGGCTACAATCAGCTCGTCTAGGAGTGATAAAGAAGTCTGCTCTACTTATAATCGATGCTCGGTTTTTGGCAACATCCACAATTATTAAAATGAAGCTTATTAGCTCCCGGAGCACAGTTTAACCCAGTCAGATATAAAATTATAAAAATGTATCCTCCAAAGGATCCTGTGAGAAAGCAAGCAACGACAGCAAGTAAATTTTTGCTGAATAAATTACGATGGACCGGAAAGCACATTGTTAGTTTAAAGAGGCTAGGCCCTGCTACCACGTTAGCAAATTCTCGGAAATGCCTATTTAATATATCACAAGGCAGCCGAAACGACTGATGGTAGTTCACCCTACTGATGAGTGCTGCCGGCTACAATCACCTCGTCTAGGAGTGATAAGGAAGTCTATCTACTTCTAATCGAACTTCGGTATTTAGCAACATTTACAATTATATAACTGAAACTTATTAGCTCCGGAGCACAGTTTAACACAATCAGATATAAAATTAGAAAAATGTATTCTCTAAAGGATGCTGTGACAATGCAAGCAACGACAGCAAGTAAAATTACTTCCGAATAAAATTAGGATGGTCCGGAAAGCACATGGTTCGTTTAAAGAGGCTAGGTTCATGCAATCACGCTAGCAAATTCTCCACAATACCTATTTAATATGTCACAAGGCAGCCGAAACGACTGATGGTAGTTTACCCTACTGATGAGTGACATGGTGACTTAAAGCAGTGACATGGTGACTAGGTGTCATTGCAAAATTCAATCCAAGATTTTAATTCTTTGAGAGTTGAACTTTACTTAAATTGTATATTTAGAACCAAATTTACTTAATATATATCTACTTAATACAAGAGATAAGAACCAAATCTTCACTTAATATATATATAATATATATAATATATAATCCATCATATATATAATATATACCCATCATTTCGATGCTGAAGTGGTCGTCTAGAAGTGACAATGGTAACTGAAGTCGTGAATCAAAGTTCAGTCTATCAAGCAACACAATTTTGTGTAAATGCCGTATTTCGAAAGAAATAATGGATCATTGTCTACTCAGCAGATCCGTGCACTACTATTATACATGCCGTATTCATGAAGGATTCAACGAGTGCAGCGACAATTCAGCAACAACCTCTGCTTAGTGTTTAAGGATGGTTCGCACTGCAATTCGATCTGATAAAGAGTGTAAGCCTCAGACAATTAAGCAAAGTGTCGGAAACGCCTTTATTCACAATGTCGCCTAGGCAATCGAAACAACCAGTGAGTACTTCATTCTACTGATGAGTGTTGCCGGCTACTCATTGGTCGTCTAGAAGTGACATGGTGAATGAAAGTCGTGAATCGAAGTCCATTCTATCAAGTAACATCATTTTATATAAATGTCGAATTTCGTAAGACATCCTTGACCGTTGTTTACTCAGCACATCCGTGCACAGCCATTATACATGCCGTATTCATTAAGGATCCAACGAGTGCAGCGACAATTCAGTAACAACCTCTTATAATTTTTAACTATAGTCCGCACAACAATTCGATCTGCTAAAGAGCGTAAGCCTCAGTCAATTAAGCAAAGTGTCGGAAAATCCTTTATTCACAATGTAACACAGGCAATTGAAACGATCAATGTCGGAAAATCCTTTATTCAATAAAAAAGTGTCGGAAAATCCTTTATTCACAACGTAACACAGGCAATTGAAACGATCAGTGGATACTTCATTCTACTGATGAGTGTTCCCGGGTACTCATCATTTCGATGCTTACTTAATTCTCCGTGACATCCGCCGTATCCGCCCCCTTATCGACTTCTGTTCTTGTATCGACTTCCGTTTTTGTATAATCCTTTGTCGCAAAGTGTCGGAAAATCCTTTATTCACAATGTAACACAGGCAATTGAAACGATCAGTGGATACTTCATTCTACTGATGAGTGTTGCCGGGTACTCATCATTTCGATGCTAACTTAATTCTCCGTGACATCCGCCGTATCCGCCCCCTTATCGACTTCCGTTCTTGTATGTCTCTTCTTTCATCGCTTCTTTTCCCTAAAATCGATTACTGCCTTAGCCTTTTCGCCAATTCTCCAAAATCCATCATCCTACCCCTACAACGAATAATCAACACCGCCGTTCGAGTGCTCTTTCGTCTCCGTCGCTTCGACCACACATCCACATATTTTGCCCAACTCTCCTGGCCCACCATCCACATCCGCATCAAACTCCGCCTTCTTCTCGTTACCTTTCGTCTCATCGCTGTCGGCTCCCCATCGTTCATCAACCTTCCTTTCTTAGACGATACTCGCCCCACCTCGCTATCGCTTCGTTCCTGTCATACCCTCTTACTCCACGTTCCTAATTACTCCAACAACTACGGTCTCCGATCCTTCCTCGTCACCGCCTCACTCGCCTGGAATCAACTCCCTCTCGACGTCCGCCGCGCCCCCTTCTTTATCACATTCAAACACCTCCTCCGTTCACACCTTCTCGACACCTGATTCACAGTCTTGTTTTGTTGTGGTCATGTAAGCGTGCGCTGGCACGCATTTGCCACGTTAAAATAAATCCTTTTTTAAGTGACATGGTGACTGAAAGCCGGGAATCGAATTTCAGTCTATCAAGCGACACCATTTTAAATAAATGCCGAATTTCGTAAGAAATCCTGGACCTTTGTTTACTCAGCACATCCGTGCTTCACCATATATGATATGTTTATATAATATATTTATAGTTATGATTAATAAAAATAATATTAAATAAGCGACTTAATTAATAAACGTTTTATAAGCTTCTAATAAACGTTTTATAAACTAAAATAATTAAAATAAAATACTCAAAGTAATTACACTTATGCACACTTTTAGGGTAATTAAAATTTCCCTAAAGTAATTTCCCTTAAGTACTTTAGGCGTACTTGAAATTAATATTGGTATAAAACATTATTTCAGTATTAATTCTACAAAAGAATTTAATACATATATTAAAGAATCTAATATAATACATTAAAAAATGAAAATTTAAGAATTGACCTAATATTTAATGACATTAGTTTTTTCAAAATCATTTAATTTATACATATTTTAAAATAGATTCCTATAAAACTAAAATCAAGCAGAAAATCGTTAAATGTGTAAATCAATAAATATTATAAATTTTTTTTAACTATTAAGCGAAAATTTTTATGTATAAATTTTTATGGATGGATAATAAATAATATATTTTGTATTAGAATAAGATACTAGATAATTAAATTTCATCAGAGGAAATACGTCAATTGCTGTATCTGGCTTCACAATTATGTTGGGTCTAGGAATATGGGCCGAAATCTAATAACATAGCAGTTCCTCTGATGACCTCTAATTCTTATCCTGATACAACGTCTGTTATGTATTAGTCAATTCATCAAATCTGATTTTTATTTTTAATTTTAATTTCAAATTTTAACTTTATATAAATATAAATTATGTAAAATATGATATGATTATTTATTATTTATATTCATGCTCTGACTTGTCAGTTTGGCAGATATCCTGTAATTATGCATGACGGAGTGCGAGACTTCATATTTCAAGCGGCGGTATCAGCCGGCTTAAGAATAGCGAGAGAGGTACCCAATCTAGTCATGAATTTGCGAAAGCGCCCCGCGGATATTCTCATTTACGAGGATCCACCACTGACGGTTGATTTTGCGGTAACCAATCCACGACAGAAAGTGTATGTAATCATGGCCGTCAACTATATTATGGCGACAACAGGTATGTCATTTGCATTAAAGATAGGATATATAAACGTAAAATGGAAGAAAATGGTTATAAATTTGTGGCAGCTGTCATCGAGATTTATGAGGGCTAGAATTCGTCGGGCGAAAAGTTAATTCGATTTATTGGGCGGTATATGTCTTGGCGGAACGGAATTTCATACAGCGGAGATGTTGGACATTTATTATAGAGGGTATCAGTAGCTCTAATGAGAGGTAACGCTAAACCCATTCTAAAGAATTAAATCCTTGAAATATAATAATAAAATAAACAAAATTATAAAATAAACCTTGAAGATCTGGGACAACCTCTAACAGAGAGGGGGGATAGAACTGCGCAGTGATCCAGTACAACGTTTAACCGCCGTTGCCAGCTTAAATCTTTCTTTCGATGAACCGCATATCGACACAAATCAATCTTTATCCGCTTCTTACTCGACCTCGTTGTTCGCGGACAACGACCTGGCCGCAGATGTTCTGAAGGAGGTTCATGAATCAAAATCCCAGATTTTACGTTGTAGTCCAACCATATCCCGTTAGTCATGCAAACATTTACAGGAGGATTTAAATGGGAGTAGCGATGGAGGTCCACCCGTTAAACGTGACGAATGATTTTGACGATCTGATCATCCCTCTTCCTTTGTCAAACCACGCCGTGCATTTTAAACAGATTCCATCATGTAGCGATGACCACGACAGCGACACAGTCAACTAGTACTCGTTGTGCAAGTTGATTGTATCGCCACGTGATTCGGGTCCGGTCAGTTTCACCCATATCAATCAAATCTGATCGATAAGATTAGTTGGCGCTGTCAATTTAGGAGAAATTCAAACGTGTTCAGCACATTAGCTGGATCTGATCTGTGTAATCCGTCAAGTGATCGTCGAATCATGCCCGCGACGGTGCGCAATCACCCAGGCACCATGTACGACCTCATATTTTCTCCTCTAGCGAAATGTCTGATAGTCGCAGGTAAAATGCAAGAAGGGAGTTCACAAGATGTTGACGGGGCGACCGACCTCAGTAAACTTAACTGCCGATTTCTTGACGAAGTTCTGGGAATACAATGTGCTTTGCGATAACTCAAGTATGAACATACTGGGCGTGCATGTGTCGAAAATATTGGTAATACGACGTCGGAGAGTCCTCGCGATTCAAGCGGGACATGCGAAAATTCGTCAAATAGTGGATATTTGGTAATGAACGACCAATCCCATGCCACTTTACCGGACCTTCGATATTTTCGCAATATGGATTATGACGAACCATATACTTGTCGAGAAATCCTAAAGAAGCATTTACGAACGAAACAGCTTGGCCAATTCGACACATCAACGCCAAGTGGCACCATCACACCCGAAGTGGCACCATCACACCCGAAGTGCTACTGCAAGCGGAAATGCTTTCTTCCTCACTGCTTCGAGCGATAAACTTCAGATCTTCTTGTAAGACTTTTGATAGTTTCGGACGATACGACGGACACTACAATAACATACTCGCTTGATGTAACGTGGATGATCTAAAGATGGGAACATTTGCCGGTCGTCGAACAGACCGTTTGCGACGGCGACGACGAGTGATTGCCATCGGATTAGTTGTGCAAGCAGAAAAAGGACGAACTTATCAAACTTGAAATTAACGAATCGAATTCGTTAATTAATTTATTTATTCGAATTATTTATAATTATTTATCTTCATTTTTAATTTATATATAATATAAAATACGTATACTCGGTTAGCTGATCTGATATATTGGTTGTGATTGTATATAATCTATATTTTGTTGGTTATTGTATGAATATTCTAAAATTAAAACTGAAAGTTAAAATTTTCAAAATAAAAATAATTTTGAAAATTTTTAATAAATACAATTTTTATTAAAATCAAAATTTACAGATAATCAAAACTTAAATATATAATATGGAATATCAAAGTACAAGCTTTTCAACTTATAAATGATATTTCTTCATAGCTCGATAATCTATATGTATAGCTATACAATTTGAAATTCAATCACAATTTATGATTGTAACATAAAAATCAATATATTCTGATTAAATTTTATAATCAACAGACAAATTATTAACTTAATTTTCATTAATTTTCATTAATTTATATCAAGAAAATTGCTGAAAATTGGTATAACATCTCCTTAGAGCAGCATCTTTAGAATATTGTGATATAATTTACTTTTTATCGGTAGATTAAATCAGCATAAGTCAAAACTAATTTAATTTTAATTTTTAAATTGTTTATTTTTGTATGTAGCTCATTGTATCTTCCTGTACTCTTAATTAATAAGCTTCTTTCTCACTCTTACGTGTCCGATGATGTAGACCATTTTAAGTTTGCACTTCTAATTGAATTTTATTTAGAACTCGCTAGGATTATGTAATACTCTAAAGTTGCAGTATCTAACAGGGTATATTTCCTTGTGTAGCAGTTAATAATTTAAATGTTCGTCAAATCTAAGGTATATTTCCGTGTAATTAAAATGTTCGTCAAATCTTATTCTTCAATGATACAGTAAAAAATTAAAACATGAACATTGTTAATAGCAAGGTGTTTAACATCATTCTTAAGTTTACATTCGCTTTAAAAATTGAAGGATTTTCCTGACTTAAATCAATTTATACATTAATAATCCAGTTGTGCTTTAAAAGTTTTTATGGTGGATAATAATTACAGAAGGCATAAGGTTATTGAGGATCGACGTAAGCTCAGAATCAAACAGAATGCAGATATCATCGGGTGAGAGATAGTTAAGAGGAAGTGAAAATAGTAAAGAATTGAGTAAGGCTGTGCAGAGAATAGGGATATCGAGAAGCATTCAGGGTCGACTAGGTGTGGATAATGGTAGAGGCGGAGAAGGAGGATAAGGATGAGTAAGAGTAAGAGTGACAAGGAAATGATCGGACAAACCAGGATCAGTAATTGACAAGGAAGTATAGTCATTGAAGCAGTTAGGGACAGCAATGATGTCGATATCACCGTCGAGAATATGATTTATCTTGTTGAAACTAATTTATAGTTAAAATCAGAAAAAAGATTAGTTAAAGTGATAGAGTCAGTGTCAGCCGGGCGATCAAGACGAATTGTTAAAGTCACCGAGAACAAATGAAGGAGTATAAGACAATGAACAGTGAGAAAGAAGATCTGCAAGCTCGCTAAAGAACATACGTGGGGGGCAGCTGATCCTGGACGGTATACAATCACAAGTTCAAGAGAGAAATGAGTTGATGATCTGAATAATAGCAATTCGAAAGAAATACAACGGATGCTAACATTAATTTTACGTAGAGAAGTTGGGTGACGATCAATGGCAACGATACCGCCATCATTAGAAGCAGTAGATGTATAAGAAACAATTAGACTAGCTGATTAATCTAGAGAACAACTAGAGCGGCATAGACGACGAATAGCAAGATCGTCGGAGTCAGTGCCAGGATTCAGTAATGCAAAGAATATTGATAGATAATTAATCGAAGATATCAAGGAGCAGATCAGCTTTATGAAGAATGGAGCGAGTGTTAAAAATACTAAGACGAAAAGTATGTTTAGGAGCGAGATCGACTAGCAAAGAAGACTGGAGACAGATACGGGACGCCATCTAGACTATCTTGATAGTCTAGATGAAACAAGTCTAGATTAAACTATCTTGATACCTATTAAATACCTACATTCCAGATTATTCCTGTCAGTTCCAGATTATTCCTGTCAGTTCCAGATTATTCCTGTCAGTTCCAGATTATTCCAGTCAGTTCCAGATTATTCCTGTCAGTTCCGCTCGCTACGCTCGCGGATTGAGCTCAATCTATCGATTAAAGGTCATGCCTAAAAAAGCGCGATCTCAGATCCCTGTTCCTGATCAAGAATCTTCCACATCGGAATGCAATGATGGTTATACCAGCTTTGAAGTTGGATGCGATTCCAAAGATTGCGATGTATGGACACTTGTTTGTGTTAAAATATCCGACCACTCGGTGTATAAACGTAAACATTTCACTTGCGGTTTTTGTACATCAGTACGACTACTACAGTTATCCTGCTCATCTACTCCTGTATCACACACGACCACTCAGACCAATGCTGTTTTAGATGTTTCCCTCGCATCAACACCTGACTTTGCATCTTATAATCCCATTATTGAACCTACTCTCTCACACACTCCTCGTTCAACTACGTACAAATCTAATGTCTCACTGTTCATTGTCTTATACTCCTTCTTTTGTTCTCGGTGACTTTAACATTCGTCTTGATCGCCCGTCTGACTCTGACTCTATCACTTTAACTAATCGTTTTTCTGATTTTATCAATAAATTACTTTCAACAAGCCCAACTCATATCCTCGGCGGTGCTCTCGACATCATTGCTGTCCCTAACTGCTTCAATGACTATACTTCCTTGTCAATTACTGATCCTGGTTTGTCCGATCATTTCCTTGTCACTCTTACTATTACTCGTCCCCATCCTCCTTCTCCGCCTCCACCATTATCCACACCAAGTCGACCCTGGAAGCTTCTCGATATCCCTATTCTCTGCACAGCCTTACTCAATTCTTCACTCTTTTCACTTCCTCTTAACTATCTCTCTCCCGATGATCTCTGCATTTTGTTTGATTCTGAACTTACGTCGATCCTCAATAACCTTCTGCCTAGTCGACTTCGACGTTCCCAGCGCTTGCGCCATGCTCCCTGGTTCGATTCTGAATGTAGTCTTTCTAAGCGTCGACTCCGTCACTCTTTTCGTATATATAAACGCTTTCTTAAACGTTCTCCCAACTCACTCACTCCAAATCTTCGTGATTCCTACTTTTCTCAACGCCGTTCATATCTCATTCTTATACGTACTAAACGTACTCTCTTTTGGCGAAATCAACTCGAGTCATCTTCCAACTCTAAATCTCATTGGAAAATCTTAAACTCAATTCTTTCACGATCATCTACCCCTTGTAATATAAATCCTGATGAATTTTCTTCTTATCTACAAACTAAGCTATCTAATTTACTTTCCCTACTACCCATAGCCCCCTTGTACCCACTCTTCTCTTTAAATACTTCCCTCCCAGAACTATTCCACCTTCTTCCCGTTTCGTCTGATGAAGTTTCTTCGGTTCTGCTGTCATTACCTAATAAAACCTCTCCTTCTGACCCAATTCCCACTCACTTGCTTAAAAATATCTGCTCCTCTATATCACCCTTCCTAACCACATTGTTCAACTCGTCCATCCGTAGCCGTACATTTCCTTCCATCTGGAAATGCGCCACTGTTCGTCCTCTCATCAAAAAGCAATCTCTCGACTCTTCACTACCATCTTCGTACCGTCCTATTTCACTTCTCCCAACTCTTTCTAAACTCCTTGAGCGTCTCGTTCTTAAGCAAGTTAATATATATCTCTTTTCCTCTAACTTATTTCCTCCCTTCCAAGCCGCTTTTCGTTCTAATTACTCTACCGAAATTGCATGTCTTAAAGTTTATAACGACTTACTCATATCGCGCGATCATAAATTATATAGTGTCATAGTTTCTCTTGATCTATCGTCTGCTTTTGACATCGTCGATCACTCGATTCTTCTCCATCGCCTTCGTCATGATTATGGCTTCTCTTTACCCACTGTATCATGGTTTTCTTCATATCTATCAAACCGTACATTTCGCGTATATTCTAACTCTTCTCTCTCCCATCCTTCGTCCATTCCGTCCGGTGTTCCACAAGGCTCCGTAGTAGGCCCTATGCTTTTCTCTCTTCTTCTTGGTGATTTGTCTTCGATTTCTCATAAATTTAACTTCCATGTTATGCAATATGCTGATGACATTCTCATATATGCTCATGCACCTGTTTATCGTATTCACGATCTTAGTGTTTCTGCTTCCGACTGTCTTGTCTCAATTTCCAATCATCTTTCTTCCCTTCGCCTTTCTCTGAATCCTGATAAATCCAAAATTATGTGGATCCTACCTCAACGCCTCGGCTTCGAACCTCCCTCCATATCATTAAATTCTACAATTATTCCTATCGTTGATAATCTCGTTTTCCTAGCCTTCCATTTTGACAACCGACTTTCACTTAAACCTTTCGTTAGAGATAATGTACGCTCATCTACCTTGATACACCGCAACCTCCGTCAAGTTCGTAGATTGATCGATTTCCCTTCTTGTATGACTCTAATATCTTCTCTCCTTTTTTCTAGACTCGATTATTGTCTTAGTCTATTTTCCAACTCACCTAAATCTACTCTTCTTCCCCAAGAGTGGAGGACTGAGATGATTTGATTTAGTGGATTTGTTTAAACGAATAAAGGATACAGGATCGATATTATTGAAGAGGGATGGGTTATCATCAGGAAGAATGGTTGCAAGGATAGACCTGAAAGCAGATACATCATCATCGAGGCGAGATTTTGGAGAAGCAGATTCGGAAAGCTTTAAGTTTGATATGATTATACAGCGATCGCGCGAAGGAAAACGATTTCCTGGAAGTGGTGGACGGACAGAGCTGTTAGGAGTCGAGGCAGATGAGTAGATAGAAGTGGAAATGACAGGGGTGCTTGATAGAGAATTAATATTGGTTGGAGCAAGTGTGACAGGAGCGGGGTGTTGAATCGATTGATCAGAGATGTGACTGGAGATGATTTTAAATGAAGGATGTAAATTATTTGGAAGTGTTACGTGGGAGGTAGAGTAAGGAGAATTAAGATAGGTTGGGGCATGAGTGACAGGAATGGAGTGTTGAATCACTTGATCGGAAATGTTACTGGAAATGATTTTGATGGAAGGATGTAAATTATTGAGAAGTGATACGGGGGAGGTCGAGTAAGAAGTACGTGAAGATAATAAAGAAGTTTGAGATTTATTTAGATTGGGGGAGGAATATGAAAGAGGAGGTACGAGATGAAAAGCCTTACCGTTAGCATTGTTAGAATGATAAAGATTAATGGAAGTTTTGTACGTAGTTGAACGAGGAGTGTGTGAGAGAGTAGGTTCAATAATGGGATTATAAGATGCAAAGTCAGGTGTTGATGCGAGGGAAACATCTAAAACAGCATTGGTCTGAGTGGTCGTGTGTGATACAGGAGTAGATGAGCAGGATAACTGTAGTAGTCGTACTGATGTACAAAAACCGCAAGTGAAATGTTTACGTTTATACACCGAGTGGTCGGATATTTTAACACGAACAAGTGTCCATACATCGCAATCTTTGGAATCGCATCCAACTTCAAAGCTGGTATAACCATCATTGCATTCCGATGTGGAAGATTCTTGATCAGGAACAGGGATCTGAGATCGCGCTTTTTTAGGCATGACCTTTTATCGATAGATTGAGCTCAATCCGCGAGCGTAGCGAGCGGAACTGACAGGAATAATCTGGAACTGACAGGAATAATCTGGAACTGACAGGAATAATCTGGAATGTAATTTGCTAGAACACTTATAAATTTTCTATGGGATAAATGAGTCGCAAATCTACCTGTCTTGTACAATCACAGTGCCTATGTACTGTCGTCTTTGATAACAACTGTAGAAGACGAAATTGTCTATGTTGGGAACAGTCAGAAAAAATAAGCCAGAACTTCTAATAAAATTTAAATGTTTATGACAGACCTATACATTCTTCAATATTTGCTTTTAATGAAAAAGTAACAGTTGTTTTATACTGCCCAAAGATAAACAAAAATGTTCTTGTTATGTTCACCATGCGTATACTCCATCTATTACATGAAGGTACAAATAATCATGAAAATTAACTCAACAAGAGAATGAGTTGCATTCTAGACAAAATACCAGCTACATAGGGTTGTCAGCACAAAACTGCCATCTTGCCCCTTGATTATTCTCTACAACATTGTGGACGTATCTGCTTTTAATGCAAATGTCATGTGGAATGAAATCAACCGGCAATGGAATCCCAGTATATTATTCCGACCTAGGATTTTCTGTAGCGACTTGGAAAAAAGCAATAAAGCACTCTAACGATACAGAGACAATGGGGTTTCCTAAAACTCGCAGTTCCCATGTCATTGAAAAAGTCAACTACCATGACAATATGCAATAAACCCCATTTCATATTGAATATGCGATTAATTATTCAATTAAATGTTCATTTAAATATTGGGTAAGTCGGATAACGAAAAGAGTTCGTGAAATAATTAACGATTAAATTTTTAAGTAATACGTTGAAATTAAAAATATTATATCTTATTTTTGAATGCTCATATAATATAAGGTAAATATGTTTATTGGTTTGAATAATAATTATGATGTTTGAACGAATTTTCATAGTTGCGGGTTAAAATGATCCTCCAAATAATCAATTTTTCCTTAACTTAATACAAAGGTTAACTATTACAAAACTACATCGCTTTTTGTAGCTTTTTATAGCAGCTAGCTTTTTATGCCAGACAAAACTACCTGCAATTCGTATATTAATAATTTTAAACAGCAATTCTCGAAATGTGATTTTTTCCTGATGATAGCAGCCGGTATCAAAAAATTTGACTTTGAATAAATAATTTGGTTTAACTCTCTCTCCTAATTGTAAATAGAAAAATCTGTTTTACATCTTTAGTATATAAATTAAATACTAAAGTAAAAAATAAAGGAATAATTTATAATAAGTAATTACATCACGCAGCTTTGCATAATAATTTATTAAATAACCTTTTATGATAATGTGAATAACCTTTAAACGAACCTTACAGATTGCTTTGAGAAAGTCAATCTGTTTAGATGATAAATATGGACTGCCTAAAAATAGAAGACGAAGAAAAGTGTAAAAATAACGGCTGTAAGAATAACGAGTTTGAATCTACTGACAACGGTTTACCATTTGTACGTCCGGATGACAAATTAACTTACAATTGGCCTGCACCTTATAACGTAAATGTGGACAGCACGTAAGTGTACAAAGTAATCTAATGTATTTATTCCAAAAAAATAATTTACTTTTAAATAATTAAAAGTAAAATTTGTCACAATGAAAAGTTTTATTTCAAACAATGAAAAATTATTCAAAAATTATTCCAAAACGAAGGATTTTTCAAAAAGGATTTTTTCATAATTTATTCACAAAGGATTTTTTTCGACTCCATCTTTAGGATAGAACTATTTGATTCCATTTTTGTAAGTCTTTAAACTTACAAGAGGTTAAACGAATATAGATTTAGCAAGTTATTAATAAAGTGTATTTTTAATATTAATTTATTAACACCATTACAAATCTCGCGATGATTATAATTAATTAATTTTAACTCGTATGTTATGGATTGCAACTAATGGCCAATATCTTAAAAATTTCTATTGCAACTTTAAATCTGTAAATTTAATTCGTCTTAAACATGTTTAACCTAATCATTTTTGTAACTTACCCGATGCTGGGATAATTGTAAACAGTCAAAACAAAATCACATTACCTTAAAAATTACTAAAATCATCCTGATAGTTTATCTGTGATATAATAGTAATAATTTGAAGTTAAAGGAACATGCTGTTGTTATAGAAGGATATGCATTTAAAGAATGCTTTTAATCGATCTAATGTCGTAGAGGACTTATTTCATACCATCTTAAATCAAGTGATTTACCATATGATAAAATTACCATTAGATTATTAAATCAAAAGATTTACCATGTTTTATAATTGTACCATTTCTTGGAATATAATATATTAATTGCTTGTAATATAATATATAAATTGAATAAATCAGATCTATGTTGTACCGTAGCATTTTCCATTTTAAGACTTAAACGAAAACTACAAATATAAATATTTAAAATAAATATATTTATATTTCTTTAAGTCCTCAAGTGTATTTGAATTAATAATTGATAATAAGTACAGATGTATTTTTATTTATGTATATTTAATTTTATATAAAAATAAATTTTAGTGGCTGGTAAATATTTATTTATATATTTAATTATATTCAAAATAAAGTTATTATTATAACTTTATTATATATTAACTATATTATATATATCAGAAATATCAGAAAAAGTTTATATCAGTTTACTATAGAGAATACTCTTAGGATTTAGAGGGAATATTTAAAACCAGCAATATAAATATATATTTTGGAATAAACAAGTATATAATTGAATGTGTTGTACTGTAGCATTTTCCATTTTAAGACTTAAACGAAAACCACAAATATAAATATTTAAAATAAATATATTTATATTTCTTTAAGTCCTCAAATGTATTTGAATTAATAATTGATAATAAGTACAGATGTATTTAATTTATGTATATTTAATTTTATATAAAAATAAATTTTAGTGGCTGGTAAATATTTATTTATATATTTAATTATATTCAAAAATTTATAACATGAAATGCAGTTTAGACATTATATCTGATTAGACTATTATAAAATGCGTTGACTTGTGTCAATACATTTTGCGATTTGGAGAGAAATCAGAACGAAACATCAGATTACAAAATGGTATATGAAATGATAGTTTGTTTACTGATATTGCAGCGAAAAAGTCAAAATATTTATATTTACTTGAACTTTCTAAATACACTAATTTGCAACGATAAATTTTATTAATTAGATTAAATAATGATTAATATTATTAAATATATATTAATACTTTATAATTATTAATTAATTGTTTTATAATAATTACTTGTTAAATAATAATTGAATGACAATTAAATTTTTATACCTCTGCAAATAAGTTCAATTACTGGTTTATTTTTAAACCGCAGTTCTATTAGTTCTTCTACAACATCTTCGTGACACCAAAAATATTTATGTAATTTTGTGTTAAGGTAATCATACAATATAGTCCTAAAATATAAAGTGATATTAATGTTATTTAATACTCAAGAAATAATTTAATTGAATTTTCTTCCTATACAATTGAATTCGTCTTCATGAATTCAATTAGTAATTACATATACTAATTTGTAGGAAATATTAAATGTTGCTTGTTGGAATAGAAGTCAAAACTAATTTTATTATTTGCTACAATAATAAGGCTATCATTTAGAATAAATATCATGAACTAGAATATATGACGCTTATTTACAAAAAGATATATTCAAAATATACGAAAATAAAAAAGTGTTTTAGTTAAAAATTTAGTTAATAAGTACAGATGTATTCGATTTATGTATATTTAATTTTATATAAAAATATATTTTAGTAATTCTTAAATATTTATTTATACATTTAATTATATTCAAAATAAAGTTATTATTATAACTTTATTATATATTAACTATATTATATATATCAGAAATATCAGAAAAAGTTTATATCAACTATCAGAAATCAATTACTTATTTTAAAAATATAATTGTAACGAAATGTAACAAAATGTGGTGAAATGAGATAGTAAAATATCGAAATTTAAAATTTCGATATTTCACAGTTACAAAAAGTCAAATATAAATTTACAAATGGTAATGTTACGAAAGTTTATATCGCATTTGTTAAAAGTAAATGCGTTTGCAGAGAGACTTGAAATAATTCAGATAACAAAGTCTTAATCATCATATGGCGATTCGGCATCATGGCTCAAAGCGTCTATTATATTACAAAGCTACAATAATTTATATACAATTTATCTATATTTATAGACAATTTATCAATTTGCGAGAAATGAATAATTGATTTTAAATAAATAAATACAAAACATTCAAGAACAATAAAGTTCTGTTTAGCACTCCTACGTTTATTAATGAATTAACAGTTTAATGCATTATATTGCTAAGATAAATATTTGCTTCGACAAATAAATTAAATTATAAAATATAATAATAAAAAATGTAAATTATATAAAATTTTATTTTGAAAAAGAGTAATTTATTTTGAAAACATCTCAAAAGGTTGAAATTGCAAAAACACATTTATGTAAATGTGACATCTACATGTCACATTTACTTTGATGCTAATTGTCGTTTAGCAGAATTCGTAAAGCATTTACTGCTATAAAGTTTGCGTGACGATTAATTCAGCTAATTGATTTTATGTATTTAATATAATTATAAAATAATAAATAAATAACAATTAAATAAATAAATTTAATAATTAGATAATAAATAATTGTTTTTAGACTTTCTATAATTTAAATCAAGTTAAAATAATAAATTGTAATTTAAAGTAGTCAATTTTTATGAATTGACTAATAAATAATAGACGTTGTATCAGAACAACATAAGAACCCCATATCTTAATGGCATAAGATAATGCCGTTCCAGATCTTATTTTTATGTTTTAATTATAGATTTGAATTTATTCAAATTAATTATAGAGCCCTTATTCTGTTAGATACATGGATCTTACTCTTTGTGAAAAATTAGAAATGCCGCTTACGATAAACTTATGCCATTTGTAACAAATGGTTGTGGTATAAGATACGGATAAGAGGGATATAAACATTGACACACGTGAGGATAAAAGAGCAACCTTTTATCATAAAAGATAAAAAGTTGTGTGCGTATATTCTACAATATTTGGCTAATCTGATAATGCAAAGTAATGACTATTTCTGGCTGACTGTCCATTAAAGGTTGACAGGCAAATGGAGCTTTAATGATTTAGATAATATTGCAACGGAGGCTAGGGAGCTGGGGATATTTTTAAGAAACAGATTTTAACCCTTAGAACCATGTAAGGAAGAAATGTTGAGATATGAAATTACTTTATAATTGATTTGAGATATACACGCTTCCAAAAGTATTTAAAAAGCCTGTGTGTAATGCATTCATATTAAAGCATCAAAAAGAACTAAACAATTTTAAATCAAAATTATAAAAATCGAAAATTTAAAAATTTGATATTTTTAAATATATCCTTCATGATTACTTAGAATAAACTAACACCGACGATAACTGATATATAATCGATATTTTCTTTTTTAGTTCTGAACGGATTTTGCCGAATATTTTATCACACATTGGAAACACGCCTATAGTTTGCCTAAGAAATATAGCTAAGAAATATGGTGTGTCCTGTGATTTATGTAAGCTTAATGTTTTATCCCGATTTTCAGTATTTTGTGCTAAACTTTTATATTTTTATGAAAACGTGCTTTTCTTGATATTAAATGCCTAAATTTTAATTGTTAATTTCAATGATATTTTAATAAATAGGACAATTTTTTAGACTATAATACTATAAACATTTTAAATGAAAAAAATATAATTAAGTGATAAAAATGTACCAATTAAATAACAATTAATTTCAAATTTCAAACAATTAAATTGTTTACGATATACCAAGACATATGTCTGAGTTTGGATTATTTTAAAATGAATAACTGAAACTCTTAAGTTGACAGTACATAGTCTTAGAAGCAAATATTTCTAAGATCTTTTTTAAAATCTTATTTTTTGATAAGATTTTTTCAACAAATTAATTCTTCTACTTTCTAATTAATAATGATATTTACATTAAAATACAATTTTTTAATTAAAATCCAGTTCATAAATCGCACTTTTAAGGTATCTAGAACGCCACTCTGGGGCCATATTTCAATGATTTTTTGTTTTTTATACTTTATGCAAAGTATTATGCATGAATAAACAGGCATAATTCATTCCATTAACAGGAATGAATTAATATAATTATGCATTTAGTTAATAAGATGAGTTATCCTTTATTAGATTAATTAATAAAATATATATTTTAAATATGTGAACCGATATTTATTTTTCATAGAATACAAATGTTGTATTTGAATTTTCGACCTGAAGATAATTTTCAAGGTTTATCTACAATAAAAAATAAAATACAATACAATACAAATTAAAAAATCTTCATCGATCTGAAGAAGAATTCACTCTTTCTATTAATCTCAGTCTATTAATTGTTAGTGCTTTCTTTATCTGTAGGTGTATTTTTCGTTATTATGCCAAATTAATTCTCACAGAGCTCTACAAAAGACTGTTGAAGTTGTAACGACAATTCGAGAATAACCAAACATTTGTTTCACCAAAAGGCCTTTTCACAAATGTACCCTTAAGGCAAAAATCAATGTAATAATGAACGATGTATATCGAAATGAATACAAATATCTATAGTCACCGAAGATCCGAGAAAGTGACCTTAAAAGTCCTCGATATTTGCATCTCTCATAAACCATTATATGGAACAGATAAGCACTTTACAAACAAAAATATGACGTATCAATAGGTTCCGTGCTCGGCCGTATATATTTATTACCACTAATGACGTAAATCTACAGGATAAAATTTACTGAATATTCAATACTGAAATAAAATTTACGATAGATTACCATTTGTGGATTTCAAAATTCGTAAAATCCGGCAGTCACATGAAGTGCTACCTTATTAAAAACCGACTAAGAGCGATGTTTACTTCATTTACAAAAGCATTTAAACGTCAAAGTTGAAACTAGCGATCAGAAATTATTATAAAAACAAAAAGCTGTCTAATTTTACCTAATACATTGACTATACACCCGAGCACTTGAAAAACAGATAAGAGTGCATACCTAATACTTCCCAATTGAATAACACCTAATTGAAAACTACGTTGTCACACCGTGCTATCAATATCACCTTTACGCAAAGGTGATAATACGGAATAGCGAACAAATAAGCCGACTATATAATGGAATCACTAGGAATTAAAGAGCAAAAACCTGAGATTAATAAAATAGATGAAGACTCCATAAGAGCGCTGTAATTTTTCAAGTTGTTCTATATTTGTATTTAACGTCGTTTATTATTTTCATCAGGTCAAATATTCGATTTATGTACTCATTTTATTTAGTATATTATTAAATTGTTTTAATACGGACGGAGGTGGTGCGCTCGGATAGGTAGGATGCGATTTACTCAACAGTGTTACAAGAGAAACCGTAGCGACGACAAAGGCAAGATAGAAGTGAGTTGTTAACTATATCAAAGGCTGCTCAAAGGCCAAAAGAGTTGACAAAACTGCTATAACGGCGGTCGCGAGCAAGTACCTGGTCACTTAGAACTTTATGACATGCCGCTTTTTATTTTAATAATTTATGTCCTGATGCTCACGATTATTTTATGTCCTCATTAATATCGTTGTAATTGATAAAGTTACAACGATATTAATTTGTTCTTATTAATTCGCAATAATTATGTAATAATTAAATTTTATTTGATATCATTCAAGGTGCAAAATGTGAATATCTAAATCCTGGTGGTAGCGTTAAAGACAGAATCGGCGTAGCTATGATTGAGCAGGCTGAGCGGGATGGTTTGCTAAAGCCTGGGTCTACTGTCATAGAGCCAACATCAGGAAATACAGGTAAACTGTTTTTAATTATTAACAGAGCGCTTTACTAAATTGCATTCTTTTGATCTGAACGTTGATGTTTTCAAAGAAAAGCAATAATTGATAAATTTATTTATCATTTTTGAGTTTTAAGTTTCAAATGATAAATCAAAACAATGTTTTTGTTGTATGTCATTTTGACAGTAAATGCCATATTCTAAAATGCCTTCTTTGTTATTTTTAAAGAATATTCGCTACCATCTCGATAATAATGTTGTGATTAATATGGCAACATAGCAATTAATATGCAATGTACAATATGCAATATTTACTTCATTTATCAGATCATTTATATCACTTTAAAATAATGTTTTTATTTGCCGAGTTTAAATAAAAATAAAGTCAATAATAATTCAAAATAAACTGTTCGGCAGACAAATGATTTTTATATTTTTTTATCGATTTTTATTGAATAAAACGAGCACATATTGAGAATTTGGAATGTTCGTCTTTAACTAATTGGCAATTTTGTGCGAAATTTTCTGTTCAGGTTTATTAAAGGATAAACTCTAAGAATATTTTAATGTTTTGCTCATAGCTTTTATCTGTCAGCTCTTATTATTCACTATCGAATACTCTGTTAAGTCTAATTAAAATAGTTTCCTAGCAGTTTTTATTAACAGTTGATGTTTTAGAGATCTTAATAAGTACACAGGACTTAATAGTTAATAGTTATTAAGATTAATAGTTATTAATCTTAATAGTTAATGCAGCAAAATGATATGTATTAAATCGATTTTACCATCAAAAGTTTGTATAATTTGGCAAATCAAATTCCCCAAATATTTTTAAATCGCTTAAATTATTGGAATTTTATCAAATTTGCGTATTTATAATTCATTTGATTTTTTTAAAGAAATTTAACTGAACAGAACTTAGCAGCATAGGTGATAATAGCTTCTCAATTAATTTTTTAAATAGGGGTCGTAACCTGATAGCATAGCAGTTCCTCCTGATGACCTCTAATTCTTATTCTGATATAACGTCTGTTATTTATTAGTCAATTCATAAAAATTGACTTTTATTTTAAATTTCAATTTTTTATTTTAACTTAATATAAAATCTTATATAAAATTTATAAAATCTTATTTAAAATCTTATATTTCAGTTCAAAGTGTTTATAAATATATATAAATATTTAGATAAATATTTATAATTATATAAATATTTAGATATCTATATAAATATAGATATATATATTTATTTATCGATAAATTTAAAACCGAAAAATATGTTGTATGACTTGAATTGAGTTAAATTACTTATAAATCTGTTAATATAAATATTTAATTAATATAAATATTTACAAATAAAGATACTTATTAATTATATGTTTATCTTATCGAGAATGAAATTGTAATTTCAATAAAAACGTATCTTATTTACAGCGCGATATTTAATTGTATAAAGCGAAATATTAAAGTACTTTAAATAAAATTAAAATAAAATTTAAATTATTTAATGCATTGAACTGTTAAATAATTTTTAATAAACGTAGAATTATCTTTGTTAATAAACTATCTTTACAAATAAAGATTCTTATTAATTATATATTAATCTTATCAACAAGGAAATTGTAATCTCAATACAAACGTATCTTATTTACAGCGCGATATTTAATTGTACAATATTAAAGTTCTTTAAATAAAATTAAAATAAAATTTAAATTATTTAATGCATTGAACTGTTAAATAATTTTTAATAAACGTAGAATTATCTTTGTTAATAAACTATCTTTACAAATAAAGATTCTTATTAATTATATATTAATCTTATCAACAAGGAAATTGTAATCTCAATACAAACGTATCTTAATTCAATAAAATATTATAAAATTTATCTAAAATAAATTTTTATATAATTTTGATTTAGCATTGTTATGTTTTGTTTATTTTAATAAATTTTAATAAATTATATTTCAATGCAACTTTTTTTAAATTTTTCAATTTTAAATTTTAACTGGATATAAATATAAGTTGTATTAAATCTTATATAATTATTTATTATTTATCTTTATTTTCATTTATAAAATACGTAAATTCAGTTATCTGATCTGATCTATGCAACAACATTTGAGAAAATCTATTCCAAATTGATTAAAATATTTCTGGTGATGGTTTGACTTTAATAAGTTTTCGTTTTAGCGATTTTTCGCTAATGCTTTAGATACCTTCATTGTAAAATGATATATTTTGATTTATAAATCGTCAAATTAATTTCTTAATTTTAAATATACCGCAAAAAGATTTACAAAAAAAAGCATTAAAATACTGGTGCCAATACATCTAAGGTAATTAGTTATTTCACTAATATTTATTGCATACAAACAATGATTTGTATGATTGACTTGAATATTTGTATATTTTAGGAATCGGTTTGGCGATTGCCTGTGCAATTAAAAAATACCGATGTATAATTGTATTGCCTGAAAAAATGAGTCTCGAAAAGGTTTGTTTTTTAAAATTGATGCATTTAATCTTTAATTGTATTGCTGCATTTAATGTGTGTTGATGCATTTTTTGCCGCCTTTATACCTCTAATTGTTTATTAAAAAAGGTCATCGTAAAAGTAATCTGTTTATTAAAATAGTTTTAAATTTTAACGATTAATGCATTTTGTATTATATAACAACATTGTATTAATAATAAAATAGTCGGATTGCTATAGCCTAAATTAAAGTGGCCAAGCAATCATATTATCGAGTCGACTTATGAATGATTCATTAAATGATTCAAACATAACTCATTTACACACAACAGCTTATTTTCGGGTTTAATGGAATAAATTATTTATTGGCAAATCAACAGCCAGCGAAAATTTTTGAAAATTATTGAGAGAAAATCTATTTTTTAATATTTTTATTTATAAAAATATTAATATATATTTAAAATATATAAAAGTATATGTTTATTTATATTTAATCTATTTTCGATTTTTATTTGTAAAAATGGAGGAAATCTAGTAAAAATGCTATATATATGGAACATTTTCAAAATAGTAAATAGTAAATTTTTATAGATTAGATACGTAAAACATTGAATTAAAGAAACTTTGAATAATTTTGTGGGCGGCTAATAAATTAAAAACAATTAATATTTAATTACATATTAACATTTTAACATTTAATTATTTAATATTTTTAAATATTAAATAATATAAAATAATAGTTATTATATTAAATGATATATTATTAAATAAATATTAATGTTTGCTAATAAAATCGATTAATTGCAAATAATCGATTATCGTTTACGATTAAAAATAATCGATTAGCAGCAATCAATAATCGATTATCGTTGCATATTTTCATGTTTCAATGTCTTTAAAATTAAGATAGTAAGCATAAAAATGCTTTTTTTAAATTAATTTTAATGCAATTATCATCTTAATTCCAGTTTAATATTTAAATTATATGAGTATCTAAAATCGATTGCTTAATAAAATAAATTGTTTGATATCTAAAATTTATTTATTTTCTTGACAGGAAGACGTTTTACGGGCCTTGGGTTGTGAAATTGTGCGCACACCCACAGAAGCTGCATTTGATTCCCCGGATTCACACATATCCGTTGCACAAAAGTTAGCTCGTGAGATTAAAGGATCTTTTATCCCCGATCAATATCGTAATTTTTACAATCCATTGACACATTACAAAAGCACAGCCACTGAAATTATAAATGACTGCGGAGGTATTTTATTATTAATAATTAATAATTAAGAAATAAATTTATCGAGATCAAATAACTCACATTATATCTAATTTTACAAATTAGATTTTATATTTTAGGAATGTGTTAGAAACATTTTAATAATAAATCTTAAAATTTTATGATATAATTATACAATTATATAACATAATTATGTTATACCATAATTATTATATTATATGTTCAATATAATATTTTTATTAAAATAATTATAATTAGAATGGGAGTTTCTGCCTTACGGTGGGTATCAGCATGCAAATTGCCGATAGATGAAGAAAGAAGCACCCGCAATCAATTGTGAGCTTACACTCTGATGAAATGTTGATTTTCATGTAATGATTATTATTTATGGGCCAATTGGCGGGTAACCTTAATATGTATAAATATAATTAGAAAACAAGATAGTAAGTTTTGGACTTCGAATGTTAGCAGACATTGTTTAACAATCCAAGTTAAAAAGAAGGATAGCGACACTTCAATTAACCAAAATAACGATCAATAACTACAATTTAATCTCTGATTTTCTTAAACAATAGTCTAAAATAACACTCGTTTTACACAATTTGTGAATTATTTGATTTTTTATGTATTTAATGTATATTTATTTATATTAATTTTTAATATTATTTGGTATTATTGACCCATCATATCATCGGTCCAAACGATATTATTAATTACTAAATAACCTTTTAAATTTTTAGAACGAAAAATTAATTTTTTTCCAAAAATTACAGTATTTTGGTAGCTACTGTATCTTCAGGAAAACTACAAACAATTTTAATAAACTGTTTGAAATTTAAAACAGTTTTCAGTTCGCAAACTGTTAATTGAAAAAACAGCTTGTAACTTTTCTTAATTGATATCAGAAGCTATTGAAATAATATTTTTTATGTTTTAATAAAGTAATTTTCTTCGTTCCTATAAATTAATAAAACTATAAAAAATAAATGGATATATTTAATACTCATATATATCTAGGTATCTATATATAATTATATAAGTATTTATATATATGAGTTTTTATTCATATATAAAAAGATCTGAGATATGAGATTTTATTAATACTTATATATTGTGTGCAAACAGTTGGTTATTGATACAGTATTGTAATTAGCGTACGTTGAAAAATAACAAAAGCAGAAAATAATTTTCGTTTCAATCCTTGAAAAACAATTTTCTTCGTTACTATAAATTTATAAATTAAATAAGCTAACTGAGTCTACGTATTTTATATTGCAAATTAAAAATAATACAAAATAAAAGTTAAATAGATAAATAATAAAAAATTAATTAATAATAAATAATTGTTATAAGATTTTATATAATTTATATCAAGATGAATTATAAACTGAAATTAAAAATAAAAATCAATTTTTATGAATTGAGTAATAGATTACAAACTATGTATCAGAATAAGGATTAGAGGTAATCAGGAGGAACTGATATGTTATCAGGTTTCGGACTCTAACTCCTCTACTCAACATAGCAGCGGGGCCAAATACATCCTAATGATGTATTTCCTCTGATAAAACTATCTAGTATCTTATTCTAATACAAAGTATATTATTTATTATCCATCCATAAAAATTTGCCACTTAAGAGTTTAAATTTATTTTTAATATTATTGTGTTGATTTATATATTTTACTATTTAAACTATTTTACTATTTATTTACTAATATTTACTAATATTTTACTATTTATTTTAATATAATTATAAAATAAATAAAACATAATAATGCTAAATCAAAATTTAATAATTAAATAATAAAATAAATAAATGTTATAAGATTTTATATAATTTATATCAATTAAATCAGCTAACTGAGTCTACGTATTTAATATAATTATAAAATAAACAAAACATAATAATGCTAAATCAAAATTTAATAATTAAATAATAAAATAAATAATTGTTATAAGATTTTATATAATTTAAATCAAGTTAAAATAAAAAATTGAAATTTAAAAAGTCATTTTTATGAATTGACTAATAAAAGACCAAATTTTTGATTCGAACATTATTTATCAGTTCTTCTAATAAAGAATTGTCAATTTTAATAATAATTTAATATTTCAAAAATAAGCATTTTAAATTTGATTATTATTCCTAACTTTACTCTTATATGAAAATTTGTTTGAATGCCTTATTTTGTAGAAATAAAGAATATATTTAGATATTGTAAATGCCTAAAGCAATAAAGAATCATCGTGAACTCATCAACTTTTAGATGTAAAAGTAGATTGATTAATTCATTATTTTTAATTTAAAATAATGAATTAATTATTTTTAATCAATTACTGATAAATTACAATATTATCATAATATTGTAATTACATAAACGTTTTCCTCTAATGATTTTAAATTTATTTTTAATATTATTGTGTTGATTTATATATTTTACTATGTTCTATTTGATTTTATTTTTATAGTAACCAAGCTTAAAATATGCATCTATTAAATTATTTAAATAATTTTGAAGAAAGCCAATATCGTTACAAATGGTTGCAATTCTTAAAATTTCATTATTTAATGTATTATATTTTATATTATATGGTATGTACGAATAAAATGATAAAATATAAATGGATATTTTCAATACTCATATATATAAGTATTTATATATGGAGTTTTATTCAAATAACCCCATTAATACTTTCTATATATAATATTGCTATAATATAATCTTGCTATTTTTCAATGTACGCTAATTATATATATTATATTAATACTAATCGAATAAAACAATATTTTAACTAATCTCATTGAAGTATCAAACTTAACAGAATGCCTATTAATGCCTTAAAGAATAAGCGTCATTTTAAAATAATAGTATTTCTTTAGGCGTTATTATCTTTCTAGGTTTTTAATTATCATAAATTCAAAACGATATACAATAAATATAAAGTGTAATCACATTTTATCATGACTGCTTTAAAGCTTTGCATATTTTTTGAAGCGTTTGCTTGAGGATATGTGGGGAACAATTGACATGCATATACAACAAAACACAACTAGATAACTTTGTATTCATAATTTTGTTTCACGTAATTGTAGTATTCAGTCCAAGTAAACTGACTATAATACTTACTTCAAATGACTAAATACATAATTCGTGTATTGAAAAAAATTCTTGGACCCGTATTATACTTATTTTTACGGAGAAAGTAATTGAATGTTCGGTCCATGTAAACTGACTATAATACTTACTTTAAATGACTAAATACATAATTCATGTATTGAAAAAAATTCTTGGATCCGTATTATACTTATTTTTATGGAGAAAGTAATTGAATGTTCGGTCCAAGCAAACTGACTATAATAATTACTTTAAATGACTAAATACATAATTCGTGTATTGAAAAAATTCTTGGATCCGTATTATACTTATTTTTATGGAGAAATTAATCGAATGTCATCATTTATTACTTATCGTGTTTACCATTTACATTATTATGTAGTTATTACATATAACTAGCCTAGTAATACATAAGTACAACATATTTTATAAAACAAATATAATCGATGTTGTGATAAAAAAAGTAAAATGCTATTTAAGAAGTGCAAGTAGAAGTGGAGAAGTTTCCACTTTAAGGAAGTGAAGACAAGTGCAATTATAAAGCGACCTTTTTCACTTGATGCTGAGTTTAGATTTTTATTTTCTCAGGAAAGATAGACATGATCGTTATATGCGCTGGAACCGGTGGCACGATTACAGGTGTTTCTCGTAAGATAAAAGAAGTTCTGCCAGAATGTAAAGTAAGCTTTAATTATTGTTCTGTTTCTTTAGTTTGCAAATTGACTAAACAGTCCGCACATACTTAATAGTTTTGTTCACCCTGCTAATATGCGTAATCTACTTTTGTCTGCGTATATCTATACTGCTTATCTAGACTGCTTATCTACTCAACTATGTTATATGCATTTGTTCAGTGAACAAGGTTCAAATGATATTTATGTGCTATTTATATACAAATTATTGCTCATAATAACAAATTTAAATAAATTACATAATAAATTAATTGTTTATTATTTAGAATAAATAAATTATCATTTATTTAGATTAAAAATTTCAATTTTTATATTTAAAACATCAATGCTATTAAAATTCATTTATAGTAAATAAATATTTAGATTATTTTCAATATTTCGATACTGAATGGGTATCAAGAATTATATAGTTATCTAAATATCATCTATATAATTAATAAATATTAAAATTGTTCTTCGATACTTCATAGTTATCTAGAATTGTAGCTTTGTTACTTTGAACACATATATGCTATTTAATATTGCAAATAATACTGTATTGTTTAATGCTGGAAGTGCTTTTACTAATATCAAAATCAACATGCTTGTTTGTATAAAGTTAGTTTGTATAATTAACTTTATAAGTCAACTTAACTTTGCTAGTTAACTTAACTTTTGATACTTTTCACATTGCATACCGTGCAAGTTGTTCGAGTTGATCAATCAAAAGCGTTACTGCTAAGTAATTGCAATATTTAGATAAAACCTAATTGTATTAATTTAATAATATAAATTGATATATTCGTATCTAATAATATACGAATTCCAAACTCATATTAACAAAAGTTTCTTTAACCTTTATGATTATAAATACAGAATAATGTATTAATAATGTATTAAAAACAGAGTATAATATGCAGCAACCGATATTAACGACATCATTTTACCGACAAGCTCGTATATATATGAATTCCAGGGCAGTTTTTAATGGTAGGCATGTGTGATATTTTATGAATATAAGCATTTTATCGCGTTTTTGAATCCGTTGAGTCCACACACTGATTAAATAAAATCAGAAAATATCGAAATATACCGAACGAATTACAAATTTCGACCAATTGTCTACATTAAGCGATAAGAAAAATAAAAGCAGTGAAGCGAATAACAACGATAATCGCTAGTAAACAAAGTACGACATGTCAATTACGTGTATCAAATAATGCTCTTAGCGGAACAAATGCAAAAATGGTGTTCTTTCAATCTCAGAACATAAAGTTCATCCTTCCTTTAACAATATATTTTTGTTGTAAAATAATAGGCAAAGTACAATATTATTTTACTAAATTTCTTATTATAAAATAATTAGTTCCTTTAATAATCTACAGTTCTTAAATAATTTAAGAGATAATCATATAATGTAATCAGTTCTTACTAATAAATAATTACAAATAAATGATTAATTTAAAAAATGCTAGTTTTACTTATTTAAATGAGTAAATTATTGTTGTCTCAGCCCAAGGCAATTAGGCAGTTCGAACAACCGTTTTTAATCTAGCACAATTTGCATCACAATCTGCTTCATTTATAATAATTTATTAATTAAATTATTATAATTTATTTTTTTATTTAAATAATGATTCGCGAATAATACGAGATAGAGAGAGGTACGTTTAGATATATTCCATATAATGGACTATATGGAGATATGACGGTGCAGTTCTTTATAGATATCTGCGTATATAATAGCTCGTGATCCATTTAAATATTATGAGGATAGAAAACACGCTAAATATAGTGAGAGAATCACAAGAGTTGAGAATGCCTCCTTTCTTATTTTTGACAACCGGAGGAATGGGTCCAGTGGCAAACTCTGTATTCAAGCAGATGGCATCTAGTTATGCAAAAAGCGGTCGACGGAAATACAGTGACTGTATAAGAAGTATTGGATATCCATAAAATGGCAAAAGCGATGACACTGACAATTTGGATGAAGAGTGCTTCTGATTCATCCTCAAGACAAGATATGACAGGTCATGATGAGCTTATTTAGCGATGTTGTGAGCCCATGACAATTTTCTAACGAAGAATGCAATTTTGAGATTACACATAACGGACCATTTGCTTGAACCTTAATGGTGTTAATAATATTTAACATAATATAAATGTTAATAATATATAAATAATATTAATCTTTAAAAAATTAAATTTATTATATATTTTACATTTTTTCATTATTTAGTTGTTATTTAATTTTTTATTGTTAAACAATAAGTTTATTTAATTTATTTACAATTTATTATCAATAAAATACAATTTGCTTTATATTGATAAATTCACATATTTTTCAGGTTATCGGAGTTGATCCAGAAGGTTCAATTCTCGCTGAACCAAGCACTTTAAATGTGTCTGACGTCGAAAGTTACTTGGTTGAAGGAATTGGGTGATTATTATTTACGTTGTTATTTTTATGCCTTTCATGTTTAAAGTTACGATTTTATTCCATCCGTATTGGATCGAAGCAAAATTGACAGGTGGTATAAGTCCAATGACACAGAATCTTTTAAATTTGCAAGAGAACTAATCGCTGAAGAAGGGATACTATGCGGTTAGTAATATGATCATTAAATACAGATTTTATTTCGCTGTACATCTATGAATTTAAAAGGAGGAAGTTCGGGATCAGCTCTGGCTTCAGCAATAAAAGCATGTAAGGACTTTGGATTAGAACAAGGTCAACGATGTGTCGTCATTCTTCCAGATTCTATTCGAAATTACATGTAAGTGTTTAATACATTTAGATAAGTAGACATTATATGCTATTTATATATTAAATATAAAATATTTTATAGTTTAAAAATATAAAGTATTAATTTGGTATTAATTTTATTCAAGTCTTTAATACATTTAGATACGTAGACATTAAATGCTGTTTAATTATTAATTAATTGTACTGAATAAAAATATTTATTGTTTAAAAGTATAAATTATGAATAGACTTTAAATCTTATTGTTTGTGTAATTATTAAATTTCTAGGTTTGCTTAGAGAACGTTATTAGTCTAGAGAAAGTATTTGGTCTGTATAATACGATTAGCATGTAGTATTTGAATAGAGATAGAGCAATTAGGCTGGAGAGAAATTTTAAAAACAATTGCAATCTCATTTTGCAATTGTTTAAGTGTTGAATCTTCATATATTACAATTCATACAATGTGTGAATTAACATTTAGAATGTGATTCTACTAGGATTATACTTTTAGACATTTATATAATACTTTAATATAATTTTCTATATTACTTTTAAAGTTATTATACAATAAAAAAATTATACAATAAAATTATTATACAATAAAATATATATATTATTTATTGTGTCTTAATGTAAATAAAGAGCTTTGATGTATCTTGTTATTCGACGAAATAATCAGATATGATTTTATTGCAATATTATAAATCGATTGATTAGACAATATATATTTTGTTTATCTTTTTAATAGCAAAAGAAAACATTTCGTTTCTCGTCAAAATGTTTTTTATCATTTGGCTAATTATTCGCATTTCATATATTTTCTTTACCACCTTCACTAATACGAAATATTCACGGGAATTTTGTCAGCACGTATTCAGGTTACGTTGAAAAAATCGACTATTTTAAGATGTAGGATCAAGTGATAAAACAATGATACTGCCTTTCAATCCAATAGTTCAATAGTTTAGTCGTAAGCTAAATAAAATTTGCAAATATACATGCTGAATAATGGATAAAAAGGTGTCAAGAATACCCAATCAGCAGGAAAGTGATCAATCATGTGACCCGCGTAGAAAACCGATATCGGATAAAATGCTTATAAGATCTCAACAATACAATGTAAAATACCAAATTAGCCGGAAAAAGATCAATCATGTGACCCATGTAGAAAACTGATATCCATTAGATGTGCGATTATTAATTAATCTAGCATATGTACAAGTTAAAGGTTAATGTTACAAAATAGTTGGCGATTACTGCACAAGAATCTAATTGATTGTGAGTGAAATGCATTATAAGACATAAATATATTTACGAGAGTGGATGACTAACCGAATAACTTATATATACTTGCAAGAAGACCATCGTCTAACTCAGTCGTAGCATTACAATGAATATCACCCTCTGTATAGCCACAATTCGTTTCATACGATGAAAGTATTTGAAATGTAAGCAATTGGTCAAATGACTACATTTTGGACATTATCCAAGCTACTAGGAATTTCATGAAAATAGAAAAATGTCCAAATACGCCGAAAACGGCCAGAACAGCCGAAATGGTTATAATATCGAACCTCGAAGATTTTTTTGGTTGATTTTATCTGTATTGCGCTATTTTATTTACTATTATTTACTATTATTACCGATAAATCAATTATTATATGAAATCTATTTTATAAATGAAATCTGTTTCCAACTTATTTTAGGACAAAATTCCTGCAAGACAAATGGATTGATGAGAACATAAAAATGTGAATTATAAATTCACACTTATTAACAAAGACTGTGAATTTTCTTTAATAAAACATTAAATGAGAATTTGTTTATTTGTCACTTATTTTTTAGGTATATTCATGTCTGGCCTTTTCCAGATAATCAAAAACGCCAAGACATTGCTTAAAAGAAGCCAAGACGATTAAATTTGCTAATAAAGTAATCAATCCTACGTAATTTAGATAAATGCAAAGATACAAATGAATTGTGAAAATGATAACGGAAAGGAACTTTCTCATTTTAGACATTATATCGCCGAAGAAATCTCTTGACGATAGAATATGTAGTGTTTCCTTATTTGGAGAAATTGAAAATCTGAAGTAAACTAAAACTTTTGAAAGTTTGTTGAACATCTCAAGAATGTAGATCAGTTTTCATCGCATGTTTGCTATACATTTGATGATGACTGCATATAAATATCTTATCAAATATTAAAGTTGATTGATGAAATAATGGTGTGATGTAACTTCAAATCGAAGTTTGAACTGGACAGGTTCATTATGTTATTATTTTCTTGATGATTCTTATCCAAACGACTAAAATACGGATTATTATATCGATTCCTTCAATTATTTGTAAAATGATCCAAATGCGATCTAAGGGTAAGGGCATAATGTAAACTGAATGTTTTAGCAATACGAAAGCTATAATAAATTAGCATTAGGATAATTTATCAAAGCCTTTATTATTTTTTAACATCATATTCATGTATAGATAATTATTTAAATGAAATTCAAAGTATGTATTGAAAAGCATTCTGAAAAATAAAAGCATGTAAGGACCATAGATTAAAAAAAGGTTGGAATTGCATCAGTAGTTGTTAAACTTGTGTATTTTTATATCATTTCAGGAAAAACAGGTACATATCAGTTAGTTCATAAAACAAAATAAAAAATAAAAAACAATAAAAATACACTGAGTAGAAACGAGTTTTGCGATCAAAAAATATAAAAATATATAAAAACCAGCAAAACAGCATAGCAAGTAGTAATTCACAAGAAATTCATTGCAATCAAAAGAAAACATTTAATACAAATTAAACAATTATACATAATACAATTAAAATTTCAGAGGCAATAAAATCAATTTAAATAAAATTTATTTAAATCAATTTAAAATTTATTTAAATTAATTTAATTTAAATAAATTTAAATTAAATCAAAATAAGACATAATGAAAACCAAAATACAAAGAAGACAATCACTGCAATATATATATATATATCAATGTAAGCATAGATTATAACCTCCAGTGTTGACATCTGAACATTTCTGTTCAGAGGACATAATTAATAGTGAAGCCCTCTAAACATTTCTGTCCATAGAACCTAATCAATAAGGATCATTGGGACAATGATTATCATTGATATTTAAAAAATGGAATTATTCAAAAACTTACGATTTTAAAGATTCCGATTTTAGTAAATTAGCTTATATGATGCATAACTTTTAAGGTCAATTAAAAATTGTAATTACAAAATAATGAATTAAAATTTTTTATTTTGCGCTTAAATAGATTTAAATAAACAATAATATACAGATCATGATATATTTTAAAGAAATACCCATTAGACATTTTTACGTATCAAATTAAAACAATTAGTTGTAATCGATTTGCGTACAAATAGATAAATATTTAATACAACTTTTTAATTAACACGAACAGGAATGTATAAACCTGCATGCTTTTTTACAACCTTCGTAGGGAAGCTTAGCCTGAAATGCGCCTACCACAGACGCTAGCCTCCAATGTGGCATTTCGACCTTAGTCTACACGTTACTACAGGGTGGTCTCATCAGTATGGCCCTGTAGCTACACAACTTGGACAATACTTAATCCTCAGTAAACCTCTGAAAGGAATTCACTAAGCGCACACTTCTTCATCGGTGACCAGCCTTACATCTTGTATAATTTGCGTAAGCAGCGGCTTCACAGGACAGAACGTGTGCAATCGTTCCTTCCTTCATCAGCTTACTAAGGTTGCTGAACAAGCAACACGCTGGTATTCAGCTGAAGCACAATGCACTAGCAAAAGCTCTCGAGCTACAAAGCACGAGCGAAGCTCTAGTGCCGATGCTAAGATTCGTCACTCTACATATAGTGGTAATATGAATTCAAAACTACTGGTAACGTTATATTAATAGGAAATACTTTTAATACAACTTTTAAATTAACACGAACAGGAAAGTATAAACATGCATGCTTTTCTACAACCTTCGCCAAGAAGCCTAACCCGGAATGCGCCCACCACAGACGCCTAGCCTCGAATGAGGCGTTTCGACCTTATTCAACTCATCACTAAAATTTTAAAATTAAAATTATTTATTTTGCGCTTAAATAGATTTAAATAAACAATAATATACAGATCAAGATATGTTTTAAAGAAATACCCATTAGACATTTTAACGTATCAAATTAAAACAATCAGTTGTAATCGATTTGCGTACAAATAGATAAATATTTAATACAACCTTTTTAGTTAACACGAACAGGAAAGTATAAACCTGCATGCTTTTTTACAACCTTCGTAGGGAAGCTTAGCCTGAAATGCGCCTAACACAGACGCCTAGCCTACAATGAGACGTTTTGACCTTAGTCTACTCATCACTACAGGTTGGTCTCATCAGTGTGGCCCTGTAGCTATACAACTTCGACAGTACTTAATCTTCAGTGAACTTCTAAAAGGAATTTACTAAGCGCTCGCTCCTCCACCGGTGACCAGTCTTACATCTGGTATGGTTTGCATAAGCAGTGTCTTCACAGGACAGCACGTGTGCAATCGTTCCTTCCTTCATCAGCTTACTAAGGTTGCTGAACAAGCAACACGCTGGTATTCAGCTAAAGCACAATGCACTAGCGAAAGCTCTCTAGCTACAAAGCACGAGCAAAGCTCTAGCGCAAATGCTAAGATTCGTCACTCCACATATAGTGGTAATATGAATTGAAAACTACTGGTGACGTTATATTAATAAGAAAGACTCAATGCAACCTTTTAATTAACATGATCAGGAAAGTATAAACCTTCTGTGGTAGGCGCATTTTGGGTTAAGCTTCTCGACGAAGGTTGTAAAAAAGCATGCAAGTGTATACTTTCCTGAACGTGCTAATTAAAAAGTTGTATTGAAAGTCTTTCTTATTAATTTAATGTCACCAGTAGTTTCAGATTAATATTCGTAAATGAATATTAAAGAATATTTCAAAATCAATGAGAATGTGGTCGACTTGGAAATGTTTTCTGACTTGGATAGTTTTGAAAATGTTTGTATTTGTATTTTATCAACTAAATAAGATATGCATTTTTATTTATTGCGTTATAATCATCAGAACAAAAATATTTGTATTTATATTGTCATAAAAATGTCTTATAATGCTAGAATAGTCTAATAAAATACGAAAAATTCGAAATTTTATTTTATATCTAATCGGTACTACTCCAAAATTTCAATTTTGAACATTAAGTCTAAATTATTTAAGTCTAAATTAAAGCCGAAAATTAAAACGGAAAATTTAAGCGTAAAATTTTTATGGACGGATAATAAATAATATATAATAAATAAATATATTTTTTTATTAGAATAGCACACTAAAAAATCTAATTTCATCATAGGAAATACGTCATTAGCATGTATTTGGCCCTATTGCTAGGTTGGTTAGAGGAATAGGGGTCGTAACCTGATAGCATAGCAGTTCCTCCTGATGATTTCTAATCCTTATACTGATACAACGTCTGTTATTTATTAGTCAGTTCATAACAAATGACTTTTATTTTAAATTTCAATTTTAAATTTTAACTTTGGTAAAATTATGTAAAATCTTATATCAAATTATTTATTATTTATAATTATTTATAATTTAATTATTTGAATTTTATTTAGCATAATAAAAAACTTAACTTGACATAATAAAAAACTTAACATTTTAACTTGATATAATTAAATCAGCTAACTGAGTCTACGTATTGTTATATAATTATAAAAAAACATAATAATGCTAAATCAAAATTTAATAATTAAATAATAAAATTAATAATTGTTTTTAGATTTTCTATAATTTAAATCAAGTTAAAAAATAAAAAATAAAAAATAAAATTTAAAATAAACGTCATTTTTATGAATTGACTAATAAATAACAGACGTTGTATCAGAATAAGAATTAGAGGTCATCAGGAGGAACTGCTATGCTATCAGGTTTCGGCCCCTAACTCCTCTACCCAACATAGCAGCGGGGCCAAATACATGCTAATGATGTATTTCCTCTGAAATAACTATCTAGTATCTTATTCTAATGCAAAGTATATTATTTATTATCCATCCATAAAAATTTGGCACTTAAGAGTTTAAATTTATTCTTTATATTATTGTGTTGATTTATATATTTTACTATTTTCTGCTTGATGTTATTTTTATAGTAACCTAGTTTAAAATAAAATCCTATATAAATCCTATATAGGATTATATAAAATCCTATATAACAATCATTTATTATTTAATTATTTTTTATTTAATTATTTATTATGTTCTCTTATTCAAATTTTATTTATCCTCATTTTTAATTTATTAATAATATAAACTACGTAAACTCAGTTAGCTGATCTGTTTTGTAATAAATATAATTCACTTATAGCAGATAAATCTAAGAGTAGCAAGCAGATTGTTTTGATAATATTATATAAATCAATAAAATAAATTGATTGCTTGATTTATGGTTTTCTGATTTTTACAAAAATGTTAATTATGTCCTAATGTATCAGACAAAAGAATTCAATAAAAAATAATTTGTATAAATAATTTATACAAAAATAATTTGTTTTAAAATCCATCATTTAATTAGATTATTGCGTCAACTATTGTTAAGTTAAGGAGTTAATAATTAATAAAATTAAATAATATTAAATTTGAAATTTTAAAAATAAATTAATGGTTCAGTAAGGACTGAAGTTACATAATTCAGTTATGGACTCAGTAATGAGTCGGCATAAGTATTTGTTTGTTTCAAATGCATGATGTTTCTGTCTTGCTAATTAATTAATAGTAGAAATAGTCTTCAGACTCTTAATTTGGGTCCCATAAGTTAAGGATGTAATGAATGAGTCAAATCAAATAATATTAAATTTGAGAATATTTAATTAAATTATTCAATTAGTATTAAATAAAATTTATTATATTAAATTAGAAATAAATCACTGCAAACGTTTAAATTTAAAAAATTTGATGACGTCATTGTTATAGTATATAAATCGATTTAGTCTAATTTAAATATTTCACATTTTCTTGATTTTATTCTTCGTCAAGTTCTCTTTAACATTAAAATCTTAAGTGTTATATCACAATAGATACTCCAGAAGTCAATTATTCTATATTGTCATTGACTGCAAGCAATTCAAAAACCGTTAAACAAATGAAATTTTCCAGTCATAATCAATAAAAAGTACCAATCAAAATATAACTTTTTTCCGGCGACATTTTCATTATAATAAAATTTATTTACACTTTAACTTTAAAATTTAAAAAATAAATTCTGTAAAATTAAAACGGTGTAAATCTCTAAACATCAAATATAGAAGAAGCATGGCTGATATGCGGAACACCAAATTGATTTATATATGTAAAGTATGCATACAAACATAGCATTCAAAGTTATATTTTAAATTAAAAGTCAAAATTTAAATCTTGCATTTCTTAACAAACATATCGATCGTTGGCAGTTACAGTTCAATAAAAGGGCTTGTTCGCGGTCAAATAATAGGTAATTCTACTTGATTTGTTTTTACAAATATGTTTACATTGCAATTTTTGTATATTGGAACATTCTCTGTTCCAATAATCACATAATTTAAAATTTTTAAGTTTGCAAATGTTTATAATTATCGCTCATATTAAATATTTTAAATATTAATTTTAATATTAACATTTTTGAAACATTTTTGTAGCACAATTATGATACAATAGACGTTGTCTTGAGAAAATGCAATTTTAATGTTAGTCCATGATTTAAATATCGTGTTACAAATACGGAACACGTTCGAAACATTCACGGACGCGTCAGCACATTCGGCGAAGGGGACTACGTATGTGTTTAACTTCGACTTAGCACATGGCACAGGTCAACTACGGATATCCAAGTCGAGGACAAACAATTTAGTCTCCCAATTTGAAATTTTATCTTAATAAGAATTCCGTTTCTAGTGGTGATGTATCTAGATCAATTCGTCGGAAACACGTTCCATAGACATTCCCCTTTACATACATCAACCTAATTAACTGGAATTTTTTAACATGACAGAACATGGCATGTATTTCGATTTAATTATTCACAACTATATCCTTTATAATGACGTATCTGCATATTGAATACATAATTGTCTTCATTGTTCAAATTCGTATATCGATCACCTTTGGGTTTCTATTACTTCTAGTAAATTAAATCCTTAATGACCAAAAATCCTTTAAATAAGACAGTATTTATTTCACTAATTGGAGTTTTAGTAAGGCTAATTCGCATCCAATTCAAATTCTAATTAAATCTAAGATGATCTAGCATCCAGCAAGTTTCCAGTTTTAAAACCAGCATAGCAACATCGTATGCAAAAGGGAGTAAAATTGTTTCAATAGGCAATAGTTAAAATACATTCCCCTTAAGCTGCCAATATCTTTAATCCGCTAATGTTTAACTTTAAACAGAATAAGGGAATGCGAATATTGTTAAAAAAAGTCCAAAATATAACCAACAAAATCTTCAACTTTCGGCTCAAAACCTAAGGTGTATCTCGCTTTGAACGAGTAAATAAACCATAACTAACTGGAGATAGTACGTAAGTTATCCTTAACCATTTCTTAAATGTTTTCAATTGGAATATGATTGAACGCTTTCGCCACATCCGCAAAAACGTATGAACAAAATTAGAGTAATCCCTATCACTTTAGTGTGTGGTCGTCCCTAAGCAATTCTTACCCGTTTCCTATTGGAAAACGATTAAACGCTTCCGCCACATCCGAAAAAGCGTATGAACAAAATTAGAGTAATCCCTATTACTTTAGTATATGATCGTCTCCAAGCAATTCTTACACGTTTCCTATTGGAAAACGATTGAACGCTTTCGCCACATCCGCAAAGCACTATTCAATTGAATTATAGTACTCCCTATTACTGTCGATAAATGTTGAATGAGTGAAGATTTGATTCACAGTTCCACGACGATTTGATTCACAGTTTCACGACGATTTGATTCACAGTTCCACGACTACTGTCTTCCCTCGAAAATAAGACAATCTCATTCCCTCTAAAATAAGACAATCTCATTCCCTCTAAAATAAGACAAAAATTATCTTATTTTAGAGGGATTTTTTGTCTTATTTTAGAATTTTTTTAAATAAAAAAATATTTTTACTCACCCCAAATGATTTTTACAGAAAGCTATAAACGAAAAAGTTATACAATTAAATACAAGCTAGATGTTATTGCGGATTATGAGAAACTAGATGAAAACGGGAAGAGCAAGACAAAGTCAGAAATATCGAGAAAACACTCTATCACTCCAAGGATGTTTCAGTGTTGGCTGGATCAAAAGGAAAAGTTTTTAGACATACTACAAGATACCAAAAAATCTATTTTGACATGTAGAAAGGTTGGCAAATCTGGTAGAAAAACACAAAGTGAAGAATTAGATACACAGCTTATTAATTGGATCATTGATTCTAATGATAAAGGGTTAGTAGTTAAAGATAAATATCTACAGGCAAAAGCAGTTAGTTTTTGTCAAAAGTTAAATATACAAGATCTAAAGTGCTCAAGCGGCTTTATACACAAATTTAAGAATATACATAATCTTGTATCTCGTACACATACATCTTGTAGAACTATTCCAGAGAATGTCAAATCTTTGGCCACAGATTTCATTTATGCTGCTCGTAACTTGATAAAGACACACTCAATTAAACCCAGAAACATAATTAATTTTGACCAAGTTCCGAGATATTTCGAGCAGGAAAACAACAAGACAATAACTGTAAAGGGTTCAAAATCTGTTTAATTAGCAAAGACATCGTCGACTCATGCGAGATTTACTTTTACTCCCATAATCTCTGCAGATGGTAAAATATTAGGCGGACATTGCCTTTTCTCAAATTTAAAAAAGATACCAACAACAATCAATCGAAATATATACGTCGACGTCAATAAGACGGGCATGTGGAGTGAGGATCTCGTCTGTTCTTTCTTTGAAAAATATATTTTATCCAGATTCGAAACAAGATTTGCACACGAGCCAACTCTTGTAATAATTGATTCTTTTTCTGCACATCTAAAGATAACAAGAAATACGAAAAACATAACGTTTATATACTTTTTGTCCCAAAAGGAATGACGCCGTTATACAAATGCTCGATGTCTCTATAAACAGATCTTTCCAACAATTCTACGGAGATAAAATTAATGACTGGATGTCAAAAGCAATTGAAGATGACGATAACCGAACAAAATCCGGCAATATTAAGAGACCATCGTATAAACAAGTAACTGATATATGTTGGGATTTTATTAATACGTTAGACAAAGAAATGGTGATTAAAAGCTTCGATGTTTGTGGTATATTAGGATCAGAATTTGATTTGAGCAGACTTCATGCGCCTTTGAGACAATTACTCAGTCTTGAACATTTTGAGATTGAGGATTTTAAAAACAATAGTGATTTCATATTGGAAGAAAATGTGCAAGATCTCAAAGATTGGAAGGCCTTAGGTAAAGATGGAAATTCGTTTTTTAAAATAATTTCTTTAATCCTTTATGATACCATTGAGAAGCACATAGAAGTAAGACATCATATAGCCTTAAATATTCCTTCCATTAAAGAATTAGAAGGTCTATATGATGATGAATATATTAATGTCTTACTTATAGCAGGAAACAAAGCGTCGGAGTTAGAAATTTTTGCAGCAAGTAGACTCTATAACTTGAACATAAAACTTTATTATGATAGAGATCTTAAAACCCCAGGTTTCATTTATCAAAGCTCGAGTGGTGAAGCAATATACGAAATATTGAAAACTTCCGATTTTTTCATGATTAAAAACAGCTTTTTGTCTTATTTTCGAAGTTTTTTTATGTCTTATTTTAGAGACAATTTAGCCATTTTTCATTTTCCGAAAAGTTGAATTTATGACATTGTCTTATTTTCGAGGGAAGACAGTAGAAGAAAATGTTTCATTCTTCCTTCTGCAATTGTACATCGAATATAGACTGTATCCACAATTCCTGTACGCAAGCGACTTACTTGCCCGATATGCTAAGAATAGGATGACTATTCACTAAATGATAACCCGTTATTTAATTTTAACTTTGAAAGTGTCGCATCGTAAGTTCAGTGACTTCATCAAAATAATTGAAATTACTACCAGTTGTAACGGTAATAAAATTCACTCCAAAGTATAATTTGAAATCTTAAATTAATTATAATCAACTTTTTCGTGTTATAATATCGGGAATATCGTCATACTTTTTAACTGACAAAATTAGTTAGTTCAAAAGTTGACGGAGTACTGGTATCTAATATTACCTAAATTCCAAATATGACGCTTTATAATATTTACTAAACATGTTCCTTGTATATTATGCATTGTCCTTTTCCTCACAATCTAGTTTGATATTTAAATTGCAATCGTCTTCATGCAAACTCTATTTTCACATATGAAGCGATGTGTTCTCAGAGTGAGATCTCTTTCCAGAAAACAGTGATATGTAGTGAATCGAGATAAATGGGTGATTCATTAATAGATTTGTAGATTCTGCTTTCACCAGACGTTTAATTTTGATTTTTGCATTCGCTAAAATTATTAATACTTTCGACGTTTCAAAATAACTTTATGCAGCTGATGTTTTGGCGTGATTTAATACATTTTCCGTTTAATACATTCTAATACATTTTCCGTTTTAAAAGTGTTATTACAATCATCGGAGTACCTTGCATTCTAATGTACCGTTGCCTACCAGTTTCATTTATCTGACAGTCAACATTTTAACTAAATAACTTTAACAATTTTCTTCGTTTTGTAAAACCAAACCTGTAGTAAGTGACATTTATTTAAAAACATTTCTTTCACAACAATTCAATATCAACAACGCAATTAAATAAAGTTGAATTCAGCGACAAATAATAATTTTGTTTACGAATTTGCTAGGTATACGAATTTTATATAACAGGAAAACGAATTTTATGAAAACTAGAAAGACAAGTATTTAATCACTGATATTATGATATAATATAAACTTGTTTGTATTTTACCTCATCTACCTAGCAGAATGTGTTTCTGACAATCAACAGATATTTATAGAATTTGCAACTAATCGGAAATTGTTCCTTTTCAATGTCTGAGTAAACAAGTAATTTATATAATTATGAGAGAAGGAATTCAAGTCTTCGTTACCTGTCTCATATTTGCTTGCTACATTTAGTAGAAAATGTATGTATTTGTTGAGAAATATTGTAAACTTTTGTTATTTAAATCCAATAAATAGCCATGATGCTTTCTAATCAACATTACTATTGAATATTTTTATTCAACAGAGTTCGTATCATAATTCGTTTTAGATTTAATAATATTTTGATTAAACGAATAATATAATATATTCTACCGTAAGGAAAATAAATAATTAAAAATCAAATCTAAGGTGTTCGTTTTTAAATAAACAATAAATAATTTTAATTATTTTATATTCAAGATGTGTTTATATTCAAAACGTGTTTATTTTTGGCTGTATGGTTGCATCCTACAGCTAAAAATATTGTAAGGGTGGCTCCCTCTAGCCTCAGGTAGTAGGAGCTAAGATAGCTGCTTCGAAGTTATTAATAAAGGCATTTTCATTCATATCAACTAAATAAATAATTTATCGTCCAATAATATTATTTAAATAATATTACTATTTAAATAATAATATTTAATTATTATTGTTTATTACTATTATATTTTAAATATACATAATTTAAATATTGTCATTTTATAGCCAGAAAAAAATAAAAATTTTCTACTAATAATTTATTTATAATTTAATTATTGCTTTATAGATTATAATTACAATACATTTATTTACTTAATATG